>RJWJ010024729.1:0-24591 GCA_004363605.1 Indri indri | reverse complement strand
ATATATAACCTGTTTTATTTATCTTATTTATACCGAGTCCTATAAAAAATATGGATATAGCCCCATTGGGGATCACAGGAGGACTCTTTCATATGTCTTGGCCAAGTTTGATTAACCACTGTTCTACCATCTACAAAAACAGGTGCAAATGTGAAGGGTGCTTTGAACAGCTTTGGTTGCTCATGGAGGAAGGGAAATGGTCAGGCTTATGCTTTAAGGAAAGAATGTACATAGTTACTGTCAATAGACATCTATGTTTTAGATTCATTTGGAACTCTGTTGACTTAGGTACAAGTGAGGAGGAGAGAGAGAATTATCTGTTCGGTATGCACATCAGGAAGCTTTGGAGGTGAGGAGGCATCTCTCTGGAGCCACACCCATCTTCAGGTGGCTGTGAGCACTATTGATAAAGATTATGTGCACCATTCATATGTAAAATAATTATGCCCAAGCATAACGCTTATCAATGATTTCTATTCCGAGATAAGAAGCTCCAGAAATCAATGGAAAAACCAGACTGGAAGGACGCTAGGCTAAAAATTGATTAAGGACTTCTCAGGGTTCAATTGATATTTACGATGATTTATATTTCTCCTGGGAATAGAAAAAAGAAGTAAGGTTAATGCTAACATACCAAAACAAGTAAAAACGACCTTGGCAATCAGATAAGAAATATTTAAACATTTCATTCACTCTATGATTACATCATTACACACCCTTCTTAGAAATATTACTTTTTTTTTAGAGATGAGACCTAAAGTGTTCCCATAATGCTTTCATGTTTATATGTGCTTTACAAGTATTAATTCACTTAATTCTCAAAAAACTTCTACAAAGTAGAGCCTATATCCTTATGGTCCCCATTTTATAGATGAGGAAACTGAGGCAAAAGGAGGTCAACTAGTTTCCTTGAGGTCACATAGTGGGTAAGTAGTGGAGCCAAGACACACACTCAGGCAGTGTGGCTACAGAGTCCGAGCTCCCATCCTCTAGACATTGCTGCTTCTCTAGTGAAGGATGTTGCTGTGGCTGCTGTTGAGGTCCTTCTTCTTGTCACCACCTCCAGCTTTGTATCATTGAGACCACAGAAAGCCCTGATAGTGCTCAGTGAGCAGCGTTGTCTCTGACAGGCATGACGACTGGTCCTCTTCATGATTGTTCCTTAACTGATCACTTCAGTGGAGACTGACCAGGGGAAGTCAGGGAAAAGCCACTTGGCCAAGTCCTTTGGAATGGTTATTCTGGTGTAAAAAGGGCAACCGGTAGCCTTCTTGTCTTATTTTTTCCCTAAAACTTAAAAAGAAGCCAGGAACTTCTGTAGCTTACTCAGCTCACTTTTAAAGTCCATGGACCCACATACTTACCTGACTATCTGAGAGTTCCTCGTTTTTTGGCCTGTAACTGTTCATCGACTCACGCTAAAGAAGGATGTGGAACCCAATTCTTGCATTAAGGCTGTGATAAGAGAGCTTGTTTCCTAAGACTTCTGTATACTCCCAATTCAGATTTATATATATATTTTTTTCCCTCCCTGCCCACACCCCAATTCAGATTTAGAATCATATTATGTGCAGGTAATAAAGTACGTTGCTTCATCTTTCCTAATATTTATTATTTATACCTCATTTGCATGTCTAGTTTATTGTGCAAATATGTATAGATGTTTTCTCTGATACATTCATGTCAAGAAAATATCCTTTCATAGAACAGTTAGCAGTTTTAAATCTCATGATGACTTAGTAAAATGAAGATTACTATCATTGTTTTACCAAAGATGAAACAGGCTCAGAGAAGTGAAAAAAATTATTCAAGGTCTAAGCATGATCAAGTGGCTGAGCCAGGATTCAAACTCTGGCTCGTCCAATTCCACTGCACCATACTAGCTTTAAGAAGTCAGTTCGTGAAGTCAACATGCACAAAGAAATCTCAAAAAGAATATTTTTTATATGTACGCCTACTATAGGGATGCATTATTAACAGGTCTCTAGTCAGCTTTCTCCACTGAACACATGGAGTGGTATTGCAATGTCCCAGAGACACATTCTTGTCCTCTCCCTTTACACTGCCCAAGTGGCATCCCATCTTGCTGCACACTATTCTGTACCTCAAATCAGAAATCGCCATTATGAAAAGGTGCAATTTCCCATAAACACGCTTTTCCTCTATAATGCAGACTGAAGAAGAGACCTCTGGTAGTAGCCTAATTGTCAAGCTTTTTTCTCTTCATGATTAGTACATGTGCCTATATGGAGGATTGAGGGAACGGGAGCTTTTCCTCAGCGAGGTTGGCTGGCAGATGAGAGCAATGAGGTAAGCATGCATCTCAGAGTGCTCTTGGTTTATATATCCAGCAATCAAAGTGATTTCAGGACAGTATGGTTGGTGAATAATGGCCATCACACTGGTACTATTCCATGCTAAAGTTTACACTGGGTAGGACAAAACTAAAAAAAAAAAAAAAAAAAAATAAGCATGACACCAGTGAGTTTTTTTGGTAAGGTTGGATTCAATTGATTGGATTCAATAAATTTAGTATTTTAGATTTTGTTGTGAGATGATACTCTTCTTATTTCAGTGGGATTAAAATACTCTTTTTGACAGGACAATAATGGTGATGATTGAGGAATGGCATTTATTTTTATCAAATGAATAAAATTAAAATAAAAATTAAAAATGTAAACAAATAAAAGACTAGATAGTGAAATCCAAATGCCTAGGACTGTGCATGCTAGTGATTCCAAATCTTTATTTTTTTCTCCCCAAACCTTGATTTTACAACACAAATATTTCTTCAGTTATGCCAGTGAATGCTGTGAAATTTGTAAAACTCAACTATTTTAAAATTTAATTTGAAGGATAACAGAACCCCATGCTATCCAACACTTTTAAAAGTTCAGGGGAGGAAATCACTGCATCAGTCGAAGGTAGTCTGTTGCACATATCTGATGGTAGGTGTGTATAGAGAAGTTTCCAGTTTAAATTGGAGTTCAACTGGCCCGATGCTGCCTGCTCACAGCAGTTTGAGGAAGGCACTAGAAATTCCAGGTCCTGCTGGACATAAGCCTGGGTGGCCAACCATATAATCTGTAGGTAACATTCTTCTCTCTGTATCTATGGCGAATACCACTGCATCACAATCTCCTGGGAGAAAAAAATTAGCAAAATTAAGGTAAACTTTAGAAAGAGTTATATGAGGACCCTCAGAGAAACAGCCTGCCAAGGTGAGGTGTGTGAATACATGCTCGGGTACACACCAGGTGGGTGGAAAAGGACCTGAAGGGGAGGAATAGTGAAGAAGAAAAAAAAAAGCTATAAAGCTTAATAAAAGATCTGGGCTCAGGTGCTTCAGGAACAATCTGAAGGATATTTTAACTCAAAGCAAATCATCAAGAAAAGGTCCAGTGGCGTGGGAGGGGTGAGGGCTTGGAGTGGCAGCTGGGTCCAGACGGTGGACTGGAACCCCAGACCAGGGCAGCCTGAGTGTCCTGTGCATCCAGGCCCAGCACACTGCTAGGACACTTCCAGAGTCCACCAGAATTTATTCCCAAGGGACGAGCGGGCCAAAGAGGCCTTGAAGATTCTCAGAGGCAAGGCTTGCAGGTCTGGACAGTTAGGAGAACCCAAGGTTCTAGGCGCCGACCCCAAATTACACTTCTGGGCAGAGGTCGCTTAGAGGGAAGCGTTGGACCTCATGGTAGGCGTAGCCCCAGAACTCCCCAGCCTGGTCTGCACCTGCGTCCTTGGCTGTGGGAACAGTGGAGGGGACTTGGCCTCTGGGCTCCCACACTCTCTCCATTCCACCCAATCCTGACTACAGATAGGTGTGAAGGGGCACACGCTAGCTAGCCTTGCTTGTTTCACTTTTATATGGTTTTATTTTAAAATGTATTACAATACCATTGAACAAAGTGGAGGTCAGGGGAGCTGACACGCCACATAGTTAAAAATCCAGAAGCCTGATGAATAACATAAAACAGCCCATTAATACATACGGCATTTTGTGTTACATGTAGCATATCCTGTATTCTTAAAATAATCTAAAGAAAAGAAAATGTTATGAAGGAAACTATAAGGAAGAGAAAATCTATTTACTATTTGTTAAGTGAAATTATATTATCATAAAAGTCTTCACCTCGAGTAGGTGGAGGAGGAGGGAGGGGTTGGTTTTGGGGTCTCAGGGGTGGCAGAGGCAGAAGAAAATGCCCATGTAAGTGGACCTGTGCACGTAAGTGGACTCTTGCAATTCAAACCCATTTTGTTCAAGGGTCAACTGTATATTCATTTCTATTATTTTATTTTTGCGTTTCATATTTTTATTAATCAGTTTCAAAGAGACCTCTTTTCAAAGAAATCATAGCACTAGTAGGTGCATGGGCACTGCCTCCCAGTCTGGCTTGCAGCTCACCTGGGAGGGTCCTGCTCCTGCTCCTCTTGTCGCAAGGAGAGGGTTTTCGTCTCAAAACTGGCCATCCAAGAGCCCTTCTCCTCCTGCTTCCCTTGGACCCACTTGGGCCCCTTTTGCTGTGTCTTCTCTTGTGGGTGCTACCAGGGGCAACCCCTTGTGTGAAGTCTGTGCTTTTAGGGTCCACATGTCTGCACAAAAAAGCATCCACATTGCAGTCTCTAAAGGGCTATAACGAAACTCAAAATTTGGCATTTATTTGGCTTTCAGAGAGCGGTCTAGGACAGTGTGGATTTTCATTCTTCAATGTACAATTTTTAATAGGTTGATGCCAATAGGTTTCTGACACTGTTTTCTTTCAGTAGCTTATCAAAGCCATTCACTCTTCCTTGAGGACTCAGAAACAGCAACATTCTTCTCACCAACTTCAGTAGGTATTTTCTATATTAGTTGTGTGTGTGTGTGTGTGTGTGTGTGTGTGTGTGTGTGTGTGTGTGTTTTACATTGTAAGTAGTACTGTAGGATACAAATCTGGTGGGGACTTTGCACCTATTTAAGTGGTTTATAGACTGGAAGCCATGGGATTTTAGGGTAGAATTTAAGTCTGCCAGAATGCATGTTGATTTACTCTTAAAGGTTAATGTCTTCCATGTAGGAATCTTCTTTCCATGGTATTCTCCAAAATGCACATTCCCTTGCTCACAAGCCCTTGTTGCTGTTGTTTTGGCAATATTAACAGAATTTCTGCATGTCTTCTGTAAAGCAGGCTGACTGATTCCAAACACACTGAATGTTTAAGACTGGTGGTTTCCTCCTTACTAGGTAAGTTGGCTCATCGTTGATCCCAGCATTTGAGGTATATCCTTATCAACTGTCTTCAAGTTACTACCCCAAACTGTGTCAGTTCCCAAAACTGTTTATGCCAGTTAAAGTTGTTATTTTAATGACATAACAATTAAAAATTGTGTAAATGATACAAGATAAGTTTGGAAAATAAGTTATTTTTTGAGAAATTAAATAGAATCTTTTAGAATGTTCTATGAAAGGCAAGTGATAAAATTACTGTTAAATTAGTTGCGGGTGACTGAGGGTGGAGACAAAAATTGCAAAAACCAAAAAGTCAGTTCTCAGCTGGTTAAAGTGTCTTTAATTGTAACTTTTAGCCAGTGTTAAGTTTTTGTTCCACTTGAAAGAAACTAAACCTGGAAATTATATACAATATATTATGTGAATGGCTTAGGTAAGAAGGATGCTGTAGAATTCCAATCAATGGGTTCATACTCAAAGAAAAGGATTTGCCTGTATATCAAAAAAATTGGTGAATGAAATGTGAGTGCCTGTGAATATGTATAAATATTAAATATTTTATATTTAAAACATGTAAATGTGTTTTTCCATTAACATACTTAGCAGTGGTGCTAATACTATTTGATAAGTGATGCCTATTTTATTTAGATGTTTTTGAATTTTTTCAATTTTAGGTATTTGTTTGTTTTGTTCACTGCTTCATTTGGAAATGTTCCTGACACATTGTAGGTCCTTAATAAATACTTGTTGAAGATGTGTGAATGAATGTAAGGATTGGGGTCTTCAATTTGAAAGAAAAAAACCATAAATATGTATATATGTAAGACTGGCTTTCAGACCAGTGCAAGGGTTCAGAGTTGAGGGTTGGTGGTTGGTGGAGGTGAAGGAGAGAGGGAGGAAGAGAATTGCGCTCTTTTAAGGGGTAAAAGACAGCAAGTCGTCAGGGGCTGGGTGCCGTGGTGGGGGCGGGGGGGGGGAGCTTTTTCAAACTCTCCCACACCAGCATTCTGACACACCTTCAGTGCGTATCATCAGCTTTCAACTTCCTTTCTCTTCCTGGCTGAGATCCACTGCAATTTTGTTGAGAACTACTGCCTGAAACTCTGATCTGTATTGTAATTTACCTCTGACAAGTTTAGATGTAGTTCTTTGTATGTTAGGATTAATATCTCTCTTAGTTTACTCTGAACTTCAACACACACCGTTTTGCATATTTGATTTTTTTTTTGGTTGGGAAAACACGCAAAATTAGTGAACAGGCTATTCTGAAACCAATGAGAAAATTGCCATCAATTTGCTAATCAGTTCTGTAACTAAATTTGATTTCTTTATTCCTTATTTTCTTTGTTAGATTGTGATATGGCACATATGTGAACTTAAAAAAAACAAACAAACCAAAAAACTGAGTACCATTATGAAAAACAAAAACCAAAAAAACTGAACTCTGTGTACCCGCTACCGCTACCCAATTTGAGAAACAAAACATTACAGACACCTTTGAAGCCACCTGGTGCATATTCAGTTTACATCTCTTCCATCTACTCATCCCCAGAAATAGTCTCTACCCTGAATTTGGGGCTAATCATTGCCTTGCTTTTCTTTATAATTTTACCACATTTGTATGTATTCCTAAGCAGCATGTTTAGTTTGCCCGTTTTGGAAATCAAAACCAATGGAGTTGTATTGTATTCTTCTGCTATTTAATTTTTCATTTAATATTTAGTTTTATTACATTCTTCCTCACTGATGCTCACAAGTGTAATTTACTGCTTTTCCATCCAGTAAAGTGTTCCCGTGTATAAATATGCCACAATTTACTTATATTATCTACTGTCATTGGACTTTTGAATTACTTACAGTTTTTTGCTACTGTGAACAATATTATTACTACTATGAAGTTGGAAACATCTCCCAGTGCACAGGTGGAGGAATTTCTCCAGACTACAGTGTTATACACGAGGATGGTCATATGGTATGCATACATTAAACTTTACTGAGTAAAGTCAAATCATTTTTCCACATTGGTTTTAGCAGTTTATACTCCCACCAGCTGTGTGTAGATGTTTACATTCAACTTTTCAAAGCAACACAGGCATGTATAGATTTACCTATGTCCTGAGTTGCTGCTGAATGGCTGCAGTTGGAAGAAAGAAGAAACTTGATGTTCATTTTCTTTAAATCTTACATTCCTCATAGGATGAGGAGAGCCAGGAAATATATATGATTCTGTTATGCTAAACTATGTTGGCCAAATAAGGAAAAATTAAGCAGTAGACCTAAAAAAGAAAGGAAAACGTTTTCCTATTCTTTTTAATTAAGTCTGTGAAATTAATTGCTTAGTGTGAAGGGTAAATTCCAAGAATAAATGCTATGCCATATGTATGATAACACACCCCAGAGTCATTTTGTCCTTATTTTGGAAGAACTGAAATAGGGAAAAGTTAAGGGTTGCCTACAGCTTTTCTTAAAAATCTTTTTGTTAACTCTATTTTTTTTTTCATATTATAAGAGTATTAAACATTTCCTGATTTAAAACTTTCTTGAATAACATTCCCTCTATTCTGAGAATTGCTTTTAATATGCTATGTTTTAAGAAATGAAAATATATGCATGTTTTACATTTTAAAGAATAAACAACTTTTATTTTCTCAGTATTCTGAATTATATTAATGAAATATTTTTAAAATATCTGGGACATTGTTACTTATTTGCCACATGTGAAAAAGACACTTTATTCAAAAGAGCCTGGATTTATTTGTCCTATTAAATGCTTTTAACTTCAAGTTTCCAATGTATTTTAGATATACAGCATTTTGATCCTAATTTCAAAAGTAACAAAAATTGGCGATTCCAAGAAATGTAAGAACCTACAAGAAAATTACAAAGAAAATAGATGACCAACTTGAAATCAATAAGTATATTCTGTTATAAACATACCTTAATTATAATTTCTGCCACACACAATTAAATGCTATTATCTCCATAAATATAGAATCTTTGAAAAAGTATTTAACAAATAATACCTAATTTAAAAATAATTATTAGCTATGAAGGGATTATTTAACCAATTCAGCCATTTTCCCCCAAGCATTTCATGTAAATCTAAAATTCAACATGAAGTTTGTATTTTGCTGCAGAATTTTGAAAATAATGATGGCAACCGTGAAGGGAAAATTTTGGTATTTATTAATGTATACATAATCAACCAATAAATGTTATTTTAGTTTTCAGTTTTGCTCTTTCCTAACATTTTTGATGGTATAAAGAAAACATGTTTATTTTTGACAAACATTTGTGAATTCATTGTTTCTTAGCAGGATCCATGCTCACATTGTGATAATGAATCAAGACATAAGATCCTATTGAACAATTATCTTTCGAAAGGGAAACAACAGATTTACTACTAGTTTTCTTTTATTTGTGCATTCTGTCCTTAGCTACAGCATGCACAGCTTGGCTATTTTAAGTAATTGAACAGCTGCTAATTAGTGGTTTTAATAGTCAAGAAAAGGGTGAAGCATGTTGTGCATATAAACTCAACCTAAATGTTTTCTTCTGAATAGGGTTGCATAAGAAAAAGCTTTCAAAAATTGCATTTCCTCCATGATCCAAACTAACATGACTATTCATATCTGAATTTCTGTGTCCTTCCTAATCCATATCTCTCACAATGACTGACAATATACATACTTTAAAATAATTATGTTAAATTACAGACTTTCAAATAATTAGTAATAGGTTCATACAAACGAAAATATGAGGCTATTATCCATCAGGAAAGCATGCCTAACTTTTTTCTTAAAAAATCGTTACATCTCTCTGTATGGGAATTAGAATACTAAAGGTTTTTTATATTAAAAAATACTGCCTAAATTCCTCAAGTAATGTTAATGAAAACAGATGACGATTGAAAAGTTTGTTTGCCCAGAATAATCAGAACTGATCTATTCAGAAATAACAATGATTCTGAAGTCTGGAGAGCTTAAATGATTGAAAAAAAATTTCAGTTCCAAAATGTGGTTCACATCAGACATGGGATATGGTACTAAGTACACCAGCTTTAAAATTCTACATGGCTTAGAAAATTTTATGTAATACAAATAGTTGAGGGACTGTATCAAGTATTTGTTGTCATTTTGTGTCAGTTGCAAACATTTAGGTTTATCTTAAAACAGAAAAAAACCTCATGTGAAAGAAACCCTGCATACTTAGTTATTTATGATGAGAAAATATTTTCTTAACTGTTTTGACAGAATCAAAATTTGCAATGCTAAAAATTTGCAAAATTAAAAAAATGGTTAAAAACAGGAGGTATCATCCAACAATAACAAATATGTTAACGTTTCATTTATTTGGAAATCTATGTTGATGTGCAGGTAGGAGTGAGGCAAAATCCCTCGTGTCAGAATGGGTTGAGAAGAATCTGCAGAAACAGGACAACTGAACAGCTTTTTTAAAAAGATCTACTTGTGCCCTTTGATTACTCTAAGTTTTAATTTTCAAATGTCTTCTGTCATTAGTGTGTACAGGTGGAGTTTTTTCTCCTGCTCAGTGGTAATGACATTAGTTCTATTAAATGTATTTTTTTTTAATATTTAATACTCTCTGACAGAGCCACTTCGGTTCCTTCAATTATTACCCATTTCGTTTCATACAGCCCATACTGCAGTCTGGCTCTCCCTGCTGTCCCTGACATGGCATTTGCAGCTCTGCAGAGACACTTTAAGAAATTGTTCTTTGAGTGTTAAACAGTGTGATTTAAAAGAAACAAAACAAAATGCTTATTTACAAAAAATGCTTTCAAGAAAATCCCATATTAAATGCTTCCCATATTTAGAGTCCAGAAATTTCTAAAAGCTATTTTATTTCAGATAATTTAGAAAACTTAAGTTTGTTTTTATTCAATTTTGCTATGGTTGTGAATTGCAACAAATGTGAGAGTTACGATTTATGCAGATTTGAAAGAAACCTCATACAGAAAAAAAGAAAGAGAAGCAACAGAAAAATAGGCTGTTCATTCCTTTCTCTTCGTTACAGTATAATCATGTTCATTCACATAAAGGAAGATTCTGAAGACTGTACATTTTTAAATTATTTCTGCTGCTGTCTACCAGTCGGAAACTCTAATTACAGTGAGTGGTCTCAGCTTTCTAAAATTTTTGCTACAGCGCTCTCAAGTAGCAATTTTTAGTTTCACGGATCTGCCCTTATCCTGCCTACCCTCTGGTGGTGATATTTAGTAATAATGAAATGGCTACACAGGGAACGGAAGACAAGGAAAGCACGGGAAATACATCATACCCAAACTGGAAAATGAGTGCCTTGACAATGAAAATTAAATCATACCATAAATATCCAAGGAAAGATTTTAAAAAATCAGCAACATCATAGTTGATGATGATGGTTTGTTTAGAAAATACCTAGAGTGACTTGGAAAGCAGAGGAAGTTATCTATGCTATTTAAACAAAACAGAGTATGACTTTTTATTATCTGAATATTTTAGGCAGAAACATATTTTTGGTTTTTTTGGCCATAATTCTCTTAACATTCAGCCCTCAGGCATAATTTAAATATTTAGAGCAGAGTATTGTCAGCAGAACTAAAGATTTAAGTAAGTTTGAAAAGCTATATGGATTGAGTCTGAGATTAATTACATGACATTAAAAATTATTTAAACAGAGAAAGAACTCGTTGAGTCAGGAAAAATAGCAGACATATTAATACATAGCAAATCTAATTATCATTTGTGAGTTGTCAAATTTTACCTTTATGCACTCTAATTGTTCCTAAAATTAATGTACATTAAAACCTTTTTTAAATGTTTTTTAAAAATTTAGCCAATTAAAAAAATTTAGCCAGAGCTTGTTTTTATAAGGTTTAAAGATGTTCACAGCTTCCATGATAGGCATCACCTTTGTGCCCTGGCAGTTTGTGGCATGTGTGTTTGTGTGTGTGTGTGTGTGTGTATGGGGGAGTGCTGGAAGAAGATGGGGGTTTTCTAGAACAATTACAGAGGAGAAGAGTAACTGTTGTCCCACTAAATGACAAAGATGGCTAGACTTGTAGAGTTTACTTTTAATGGTTTGTTGATAGATTCATTTGCAATTTGCAACATGTTTCCAGGTAATGGGACCCTAAGACAGCTCTAGTCTAATTTCATGGTCAATGCCAAGTAAAGTACCGTAGCGCTCGTCATGCCATTTCTAAGAATTTGAAATTGAATCCTTTGATGTCCACTAGCTTTGGGAGTCTGAGCAATTCTGTTAATGTTGCTGGGCCACAGTCTCCTCATTTATAAATTGGTAACAATAGCAGTGACTCAATCTCACAGGATGGTTGTGAGAATCAAAATGAGATAACACATAACTACAAAATTCTTTGTTTTTTTTGGAGACAGAGTCTTGCTCTGTTGCCTGGGCTAGAGTGCCTCAAACAGCAAACCCAAACTCCTGGGCTTAAGCAATCCTCTGCCTCAGCCTCTGGAGTAGCTGGGACTACAGGCATGCACCACCATGCCTGGCTAATTTTTTATATATATTTTTAGTTGTCCAGCTAATTTATTTCTATTTTTAGTAGAGACAGGATCTCACTCTTGCTCAGGCTGGTCTTGAACTCCTGACCTCGAGTGATCCTCCCGCCTTGGCCTCCCAGAGTGCTAAGATTAGAGGCGTGAGCCACCACACCCAACCTAAAATTCTTAAATACTATACAAATGAAAGATGTTTTACACCAAATACCTGGACCCTGTGTTCCTGGGCATATTCTCCATGAGTATAGTTTCTTTATACCTATTTCTTTCCTTTTCATTCTCCTCCTCCTGCAACATCATACAGCTTCCCAGTGATAGTTTTGTTTTGTTTTTTTTTTTACTAGTATCTAACCCAGGGTTTATAATGCCTTTTGAAAAGAACATTTCAAAGATATTTTTGATTGCTTGCTGTGCTATTTATCAGTTTATGCCTCTCAGCTCCAAATTTACCCTTCAGTACCTGTTCTCAGAGTCTATATGGAACTCTTAAGCCTTTCTCCTTTCATGAGCATATTGTAAATTGAGCCAGTAGAGGGAGTGGGCAGGACCTTGGAGGAGGAAGGAAGCAACCTTTCCTGGTTCTTGTGTGTGGTTTTCCTGCTGCAGTCAGTCAGTGTCGTGAGAAGACATGAAGTGCTCCTCTGCCCAACTGTGCACTCAGAGTGTGTAGCTCCTGAAAATACTTGTATCCCTGGCCTGGGCCTGGTGACCATCTTCCTGCAGCCCTCCCGATGTTGACGCTGAATGTTGCTGGCTTCTGACCTGCAGCAGCTTCTCTACACCCTTCACATGCCCTCCCGCTAGCTATGACTCCATTGCATGCTTGAGGATTATTATTTCTCTCTGTTTCAGCTACTGTGGACCATCTCTGGTCCAGCGATGCAGCGAACCTCTCTGCCATCCAGTGGGCTACGATAATATCTTCTCCAATCAGGTCCGAACCTCAGCCTTGAGAAGTTTGTTCTTCCCGGGTGTGCTTCTCAACCTTAGGGTGCACTTTAGTATTCTCTTTACATTTTACAGCTACTCTCTTATGGTAACTCAATTCTTTAAATATCCCGTTTCAATTACTGTGTGATTTTTATCCCCTGATTGAACCCAGACTCATGCATTGGCTGATAAAGTATTGTGTTATCGCTGGGTGTGGTGGTTTGCACCTGTAATCCCACCTACTCGGGAAGCTGAGGTGGGAGGACCCCTTGAGCCCAGGAGTTTGAGGCTGCAGTAAACTATAATCACACCACTGCACTCCAGAGGGGACTCCAGCCTGGGAGACAGGGTGAAATTCCATCTCTTAAGAAACAAAAGTATCACATTATCATATAAAAAATCTATGATAGTCACAATAATACCCTAAATTATAATTCCTATTTATATTATTTTTATTTTAACATATTCACTGACTTAAAATGTCATCACGTTTCCTTGTGTTTATCATCGTTGGAAAAATAATTCACATAATATCAGTAAGCACCACTGATGTAAATGGTATTAGTACTGTGGATTTGTTCCCAATTTTATTTAAGGTTCTATTTTGCTTGTAACCTAATTTCTGTAAGACCCAGATTTATAAAGCAATCAATAAATCATAATTATAAAAATTCTATCTCAGTATTGAACTCTTAAATATTGGCAAATAGTTTAAAAAGTATAATTTGAGTGATAATATATTTTCTTGTATAGTTCTACATAACTAGGAAGTTTTTTTCTGTATTCCAAATAGGAATTATTTACAATTTTTACTTACATATGACTTCATATCGATTGTAAGAAATGGAATTTAATTATTTAATGTATGAAGAAACTAATTGTAAGACATCTTAAAATGTAAAAGACTTCCTGATTTCAGAGATGTTAAAATGTCAAAAAAAATATGCCTCTTATAATTGACAGAAGATGGTAGAACTCTAGGAAATTCTTAGGATGACTAGCCATGGTATTATGATTGCTGTTCTGCGAGAATTATTTCAGCTGAAAGAAAAGCTATTTTGGAGGAATTTACCAAAATATGTGCCATTCAGTCATTGCAGATATTCTACAAAAGCTTCTTAAATCTTCAAGTATAGTGGTTTCAAATTGTTTTAACCACAACCCACAAGTAGTCATTTTTACATATTGACCCAATATACATTTATATAACAGAGACAAAACTTTCGCAAAACAATATTTGGCATTACTATGCATGAATGACCTTGATGTTTTCTTTTCTTCTCTATTTTATTGTTTTATTCATCTAAACCGTAAGGCACAGAACATTCATTCTATTTCTCTTACGCACCTCCATTCTCACTTTATTTTTTGGTAGTTGTACTGCATCTGCATGGTAAAAGCATTACACATTATGTTATCTCCTTTGTGACCGTCAATTAGTCGTAGTTAGGTAAATATATATTTAATGTCACCATTAGTTTCTCCTTTTTTTTTTTTAACTTTAGTGTCTCTCCATTCTTTTCGGATACCTGAAGTTTGTTCTCTAGATCTGCAGTCCTCAACGGAGGTGAGCCGCGGTGGTGGTGAGTGAGAGAAGCTTCATTTGCATTTACAACTGCTCCCCATTGCTCACATCACCGCATAAGCTCCGCTTCCTGTCAGATCAATGGGGGCATTAGATTTTCATAGGAGCAGGAAAATTGCGCCTTCGAGGGATCTAGGATCACTCCTTATGAGAATCCAATGAATGATGATCTGAGGTGGAGCTGAGGTGGTGATGCTAGCGCTGGGGAGTGGCTGCAAATACAGATTATCATTAGCAGAGAGATTTGACTGTAGAATAAATGTAATGTCCTTGAATTATCCAGAATCCATCCTCCCCAATACACAGAAAAATTGTCTTCCATGACACCGGTCCCTGGTGCCAAAAATGTTGGGGCCCACTACTCTAGCTTATTACTCAAGAAGAGCCCCTGGGAACAATTTTCTCAGAGTTCCTGAGTATCCATGGTAATTTGTCTGTCACCTTTATACTTGAAAATCAGTTTGGCTAGAAATAAAATCTATGACTTCTGTTTTTTGCCTTGAGGATTTAAAATATGTTACTCTATGTCTTTTGGCATAAAATATTGGTGTGCAAAAATCTGAGAGCAATCTAATTTTCTTTCCCCTATAAACTACATGGTCTTTTATTTATTTTTAATTTATTTTTATTTTTGCCTGGAAGGCTGAAAGTCTTTCAGTTTTTGTTCTTTCAAGGCCAGTAGTTTTACTAGCTTGTCTGCAGTAATTTCTTCTGGATCAATTTTCCCAAGTACGTTGTGTAACCTTTTAATATTAATTTCAAGGTGTCTTTTATTTCAGGAAAGTTTTGTTAGGTTAACAAAAATAACAATTTTGCTAAATTGTTCAGAAAAGTTTTCTTAGATTATAATTTTTGTCATTTGTTCCATTGAATTAATGTATTATTACATTTATTTTGGAAATTTATTGCTTATCTTCTGTCCCATCACTGTTTTTCAAATTCTTTTTATCTTTTTCTATCTTTTTAACTCTTAAAAACTTTAAGCAATTTGGAGATACCTTAAGGAAATACAAGTAGAAGTACCATTCGATCCAGCAAGCCCATTACTAGGCATCTACCCAAAAGAACAAATGATACTCTATAAGAAAGACACCTGCACCTGAATGTTTATTACAGCACAATTCACAATTGCAAAGATGTGGAAACAACCCAAGTGTCCATCGATACATGACTGGATTAATAAAATGTGGTGTATGTATGCTATGGGGTACTATTCAGCTTTAAGAAACAATGGTGATATAGCACCTCTTGTATTCTCCTGGATAGAGCTGGAACGCATTCTACTAAGTGAAGTATCCCAAGAATGGAAAAAACAAGCACCTCGTGTACTCACCAACAAATTGGTATTAACTGATCAACACATAAGCGCACATATAAGAATAACATCTATTGGATGTCGGGCAGGGGGGAGGTGGGAGGGGGGAAAAGGGGACTGGTATATGCATGCACAAAGAGTGCAATGCACACCGTCCCAGGGATGGACACACTTGAAGCTCATACTTGGGGGAGAGCGGGGGCAAGGGCATCATACGTAACCTAATCATCTGTACCCCCATAATATGCTGAAATAAAAAAAAAATTTCCTTCTTCCCTTATTCTGTTTTTCTCGAGGCATTTTCTGTTGTGTTTATCCTTTTTTGTATTCCATCTAGCTTAATCTCTATCAAGAGAATTTTAATGTTTTATTTATTTCCTGAGTTCTTCCTTAAAAATCATTCTTTTTTTCCTTTTTATAAATCTCCATTTCCCCCAAACACCTCATTTGTAAGTTTTTATAATTATTATTTATGTTGTCCTTTCATAACTTTCATCATTGTCTTTATCTTGTATTGAAATATTAGGTATATATATATACATTTTTTTTTTTTTTTTTTGAGACAGAATCTCGCTTTGTCACTCAGGCTAGAGTGCAGTGGCATCATCACAGCTCACTGTAATCTCAAACTCCTGGGCCCCAGTGATCCTCCTGCCTCAGCCTCCCACATAGCTGGGACTCCAGGTACACACCACCACATCTGGCTAATTTTTCTGTTTTTTGTAGAGATGGGGAGTCGCTCTTGCTGAGGCTGGTTTTCAACACTTGACCTCAAGCGATCCTCCCACCTCGGCTTCCCGCAGTGCTGGGATTACAGGCGTGAGGCACTGCGCCCAGCCTAGTATTTGTATTTTTTATCTCTTTTGGGGATCTGTCTTTCTGACAGGTTTTCCTGGATTGTAGGATGGTAATTTTATTCTTTATTCTTTTTTTTCTTATAATAAATTTGCATTGGATTTGACCACAGTGTTTTCCTGGGAAGGGTGTGTGTGTGTGTGTGTGTGTGTGTGTGTGTGTGTGCGCGCGCGTGTGCGCACTTTCAAGGAGGGAGGGTGAATCAAGATAGCTTTTTAGTTTCTTGGCTCTAGAGCGCCCTCTTTGGTTTAGACAGTGATAAAGATTGTACCTCACGCTTTTTTGACATATGTCTCCTTTGTTCCTCCTTCAGCTTTTGTCTGAACCTTCTCTTTCCTTTGTCGTTCCTGTTTCTCTCCCTGTTCAATTTGGATTGTAGAATCCATTGAATTCTACCCCCAGCAGGTTTCCCTCAACGGGGGCTTTGCCTTCGAAGTTAGTTTGTTGTATTAGTTTAATAGTAGGATTCAGACTGCTGGGGCGCTGTTAGACCACATTACATTTTAACACTGCCTTTATTCATGAACTGGTTCCTGCAGAAACCCTGTGTGGTTTTGTTTTCTGTTCTCGGATTGGCCTGCTGCAATGTCCAGTGAGCACCCTGTGGCAATTTTGATGTTTATTATCCGTAGGGCCATCAAGCCGGTTCCCTTCCCTCCACTTCCTGCCACTCAGATGCTGGGTCTCTTAGCTCTTTGTGGTTTGTCCCTATGTACTCACATTTGGGGGTTGTGAAGTTTTATTGTAGATATCGTGCAAAGGTTTCTGGTTTTGCTATTCTTGTTTGTCTGTCTGCTTTTATGGACAAATTAAAGGAGATTCCAAAACTGCATCACTACTGCCAGAACCTTACCAGAATCCTTTTGTTTTGTAAACTGTCCATTCCAGCCCATCAAAGTGATTTCATCAATTTCTGATAGGTTGGGACCTGCAGTTTGAAAAGCAAGTCTCTGCAGTTTATGGTTGTGCATCATGGAACCTACAGAAATACTGGACCAGTGTGAAAAATATTGTGCTTATGTGCATTTCTCTTTGGATGTTCTATTCATTTTTCTCCACCAATTCTCATCAGTATCTGATTTAAAAGAACTGCTCTGAAATGTATCCATGTATTAAACAAGACTAACAGAAATTTATACATGGACTTTATTTTTTATAAACCCATTAATTTCTTTTATGGAGCATATTTTGTTTTTATTGTATAACCATTGCTTTACATTGAGGTATGTTAAAAGAAACAGCTATGTTTACTGTAAAGATGTTTTAAAATGCATGCTTTTCCTATTGTTATGTCCACTTAAGTATTTGTAAGAAAAATTTCTGTCCTGGCTCAGTATCAGGAAATGTCAAATATCCTGCATTATTATTTGAAAAACAGACACAAATAACCTATTAGTATATTTGGTGTGCAGATAGTTACATGGCTTATGCTTAAACCCTTAAAATTTGATGAAAGCCATAGTTATTTTAATATTGTATTAATATTAAATTAATATTATTAATTTAATTAATTTAATTAATTTAAATTAATATTAATAAATGGATAGTCCTGCAAATTTGCCTACTTAGATAGTACTATTCAACAGCATTCATTCATTTATTCTTTTTCTTATCCACTTGTGAGACTCTTCTGCCTGATGCTGACATTAAGAACCTTGAAATAAAGTATTAGAATGTGAATAGATAATATAGTCGTTTCTTGACTTGGTGAAATGGCTTTATGTTTTCAATTATGAAAAATCGGGGCTCTCCATCATGTCAAACAATTGTGCATACTTTCGCTTTTGTTAGTTGCATTATTTTCCAGAAATAGGAATATTTCTTAAAGATATTTAAACATTTTAAACAGAGCAATGTTTCTATCTTACTGTTGTTAAGACAATGAGATTTCAGAATGGCTGTTTCTATTATTTTATTTTGAATAGAAATACCCTATTGATTTAAATTGATTCAACTTGAACCAGTGAAAGTATTATCCCAATAAATATTTAAAAAGTTGAACTTTGTGTGTATTTTTCAGAATATCATTACAACATTTTTTTTCTGATTACATCTTTTAAAAAACAAATACTTCAACTTTAAAGGGAAAATATTTCACTAGGAACTTGATAATTAAAGTAAAAATCATAAAATGTTTTAAATTTTATAATGTACGATCTTAAGTCAAATAGTATACAATTTTCAGAAAGCAAGCATGAGTGAGTGGTGACGCTAATTTTAGAAGTACGATGTTGTGATCATACAATTTTCCAGATCTACCTGAGTCTTCTGAATGCCTCCCTAAATGTATTACTATTCTATATGCAGCAGTGATCTTGACACTTATTTAGGGAAAGAGTTCCAGATTCTGGGACAGGAATCAGTAAGAGCTTAAAAGGGCTTCAGTTCCAGGGGCACTGAGTAGGAGGCAGAACTGGAAGGCAGAGAAACGGAGGCAAAAGCAGGTTCTGTCCTATCAGACCTAGGGCACCGAGTTAGTGTTAGGCTGGCACACACAACGATCAGTCTCAAAAAGTGTGGCTGGCCGGGGACAATTACAAACCCACCGTTACTAATCCTCGGAACCTTGGGCTGGGGTGTAATCTAGAGACAGGCATCGAATAAGCTCAATTATGCAAAAAGATACATGAGTTGGGAAATATGTGAGTTGGATAATTAGAAGAGTTGAAGTGGTGTACCATCACCACATTTCTGTAAAATGAATTATTAAAAGAGCAAAAAATGAAATTATTACAGAAAACACAGCTAGCATTAAAATGATCATGATTTTAGAGTACAGACGAGATGGGCAGTTTTTTCCCCCTTTCTTCCCTTCAAAAACTTGCCTGTTTCTCAGTTAAGTGGCTTTTGCTCAACTCCTTAATGTTGGCTCTAGGAGTTGGTCTAATGACATGCTTTGTTTAATTCCTGGGAAAAGAATGAAAGGTCTTTCTTCATGAAAATCCAAACCATCCAACTTTAGGACTATCCTTAGTAGTCTCCCTGTGGGAGAGCCTGAGCTGGGGGACTTGGCTGATTTCAGGGCTCTGGAACTCTAATAAATCTCAAATATGGGAGTAAGTATAGTGTAAGATTATTCACAAGAGTCAAGTGAATTTATTGTAAAATAGATTAATTGTGAGAGCAAATCTAAAGTAATTTAGTGAAATTTCATAAAAGAAAAAAATGGAGAGTCCTTCAATTAACAAAATCTGTTAGCAACACCCAAAAGGGACAGAACAAGTCCTTTGACAGTAGCATTTTGTCTCTCCGAAGATGATGCTTTATGACGGTAAAAATGTACTTGCTGACTATTGAAACTCACTCAGAAGAACAGGCCTACATTTTTATTCACGGAAGTGCAGTTACTTTCTCCTGGCAAGCTGTCTCTGAGTATAAAGGGGAGGGATCCTAGGATGCCAGGTATTATAGGAAATAACAGGCTGAATGGGTTAATCCTCTTCCTTACAAAAGACTTGATTAGCAAGAATTTTCTCAAAAATGACATCACAGGTCTCCTGCAATTCAAACGAAATGATGAAACATACAAAGTGTTTTTTTTCTTCAGGAAATTGTAACTTAGAATTAGACTACAGAGAAGGACACAGACGTAAAACCATGTTCCACCTTTATTTTGTAGACAGAGGAGAGCCATGGCTTCACTGCTGTCTTTCCTGCTGCAACTCAATTTACATTAAAATTATGAGAAAAATAATTACAGTGCTTAATTTTTCTCAATGCACTTTTAAAAAACCTGGCATTAAATTCCATTTTTTTGTTTATTGTCTTTATAATTGCACTAGAGTGTTAGTTCTATGAAGACAGGGATTTTGTCTCTTCTGTTCATTACTGTATCTCATGTCTGAAATAATGTATGACATACAGTAGGTGTTGAATAAAATAATCAATGGTGAGTCTCTACAAAAACATAAAATAATTAGCAACTACCTGTAGTCCCAGCTTGGGAGGCTGAGCCATGGGATCGGTTGAGCCCAGGAGTTTGAAGTTGCAGTGAGCTATGATAAATGCCACTGCACTCTAGCCTAGGCAACAGAGTTAGATCCTGTCTCTAAAATAAAATAAAATAAAATAAAAATAAATACAAAGAATTGATTTAAAAAAAATACCAGAATTTGATGTAGAGCATGACCTGGGAGTATATCTTGATCGTAGAAATATAAGTTGTAAATTTCCTGCATATCCACAACCTACATTATTGATGGAGAAAATTTCAATTGCAAGTTTAGATCTTGATTACTTTACTTACTGCCTTTTTAGACATTCCTTGCCTTAGTATTTTCTGCTATAATGTGGGGATAGTAGTATCTGTGTTTCAGATCATTATGAGAATAAATTTCAAAGATTTATTAAAATAAGACTGTGCGTGCATACACTGTTGTGTACATGATAGGTGATCGCATAAAGTAGTTATTATTATACCATTATTATTATTAATGCCATTATTATCAGCTAGTCTATCCAACTACATACACTATGCATGGATTCTCTGTGCATGTCTATCCTTCCTAAATAATCAGCTAACACTTTAAAAAATACCTTCAGTATCTCATTTAATGGCTTATTCTATGGCTGAAATCTTATCTTCTTCACTTCTATCTTACTGAAACTCTGAAGAGAGAAGAAAAAATGATTTCTTATTACTTCCTTAAAACAATAATGCTGCTTGTCAGAATGTTTTTCGTTATAGTGGTCCGCTATTGACTTTGCTTTAATTTCTGCTCATTTGTCTTGGTTCTGCTATCTTGCCTCCTGCATCCATTCTCTTTTTAAACAATAATTGGGGAACATAACATGCTGCCTAAACCCCAAAATTCAGAGTCAATGTACACAGTGTCTTCTAATGTCTAAAAAAGAGATATTTGTGATTCTGAATCTGAAATAGCATTTCTAGCAAGGCCATACTAATTCCACCAAGAAGGGTGGAAACTCTTCACAATGCCAGGTTATGTTATTAGCTAATAATTTTTTTAAGAAACTCTGTATGTTTTTAACTAGACTTTTAAAATTTAAATTTCTTTTGATGTACCCTAATCTCAAGTTCTTTATTATATACATTCTACAGGTGGTTGCGGGTTTAATGAGGCCTGTGCTTTACATGGATTCATCACAGTCCATTGAATATTTGAGTAAACCAAAAGCTTCACCAGTCAAAATGATGGAAACCCATGAAATAATAAAACACTAAGCTGAAGTAACTTCTAATTTACTTACAAATCTTCCTTTAGCCCCCCAGCCCCTCCCCTAAAGCAGTATTGTGGTCTTCCTCTTTTGGCTGAGACATATACCTATACACCAAAAACTCATAATAATGCTATCTACGTGTTCCATGCTGGATTATGGTTTTTGCAACCAGTTAACGATTTTTTTCCTTGAGTTTTGCTGTGTATTAAGCCCTGGGGACATGTTGGTCTCTGCACTCAGAGAGTCTCTACTCTGATAGGGAAGACAGTCATCAGTCAGTATTTGTGAATGTGATGACTATAACCATGGAGCAAGTTTGGGGAACGTTAAAAGTGGTTAAAAGTGAGGATTGGAAAGAGTGTCCCTGAGAAAGTAAAACAACTTGTAATGAAGCCTCACTACTAAATATCTCACCTTGGAGAGGATGTGGCAAATTCTTATATTTGATGTCATGCCTTGATGAAACATATTAAAGTGAGACTCATGTAGGTAATGTGCAGATATGCAGATGTGGACTTTCAATTTTTTTGAGGTGTTGGACCCTTACAGGAAATTGAGGCATCATCTAAGAAATAATTTTTTTCCTCTTCAAGACAGTTATACCAATTTCCTATTCAATCAAAGGATGAATTTTTAAAAATTGATCTTAATCGTATAAAGAAATATCTTCAAATATCTGATGATCTCTATGTACCGCTAAAGAGTGCCATCATGGTGTAAGTATAAACATCTTTTAAAAAATTTTTTTAGGGGATCAGAAAAACTCCATGATATTTTTGCTATCTGTATGAAATCTCAATATATGATAAAATAGAACTAGCCATTGCTTACACACATCATCCAGACCTCATTTAGTCAAAGAACGAATTCCACTGTTTGATGGAGAGCACACCCAGGACTCAGATATTGGTGATTAATATCATTCCACACCAGAAGGAACCAGGGCTCCTTGGAGAAATGACTGATCTCTAGGAGAAGACAGGGTAAGTTTAAGATGAGCCTGGAATAAAAATCTTCTTGTGCCAGAAGGTAACGAAGAACTAAAAACAAACAAGCAAAACCCAAGAAGAAACACAGTCTGCCTTCTGTACTTCCTCTACCATACAGGTGGGTTCCTTATACACAGATTTAACCAACTGAAGATTTAAAATATTTTTTTTGAAAAGTATGGTTGCATCTGTGTTGAACAAGGACAGACTTTTTTCCTTGCTATTTTTCATTAATAATATAGTATAACAACTGTTTACATGGTATTTACATATATTAGGTATTATAAGTAACCTAGAGATGATTTGAAGACTACAGGAGGATATGCATAGGGTACATGTAAATACTATGACTTTTATAGTATCAGAGACTTTGGATGTTGGTACCTACAGGGGTCCTGGTACCAATTCCCCATGGAAGCTGAGGGATGACAACTGTATATATGTTACAAGTGCACGGGATCCAGATGGAGAAGGCTCCTACTGGCCAAATCTGGAAAATCTGAGCACCAAAATAATGAAGTCCAGTAATAAATTATAAAACAATGAAAAAAAGTGATGGAATATCTGAGCGTACCCTGATAATCAATTGATAGATGAACGAATGAATACATTTAAAAAGGAAGGAACTCTGGAGAAGGGGACTCTTGATCACCTTAGAATGCTGAGGGTGGGCTTGTAAATGTGGAGGGAATGCTGGAGTTGGAAAATCAGCCTTTTGCAAACATCATAGTAAAGATCTGACGTGGAAAGAATGATCAATGAATACCAAATCTAAAGGGTCAGAGTCTTTGCATGGTCTTGAAGAGTCTTTTCATAGACTGTTTCTTAGTTACATGGGGAAAACATAGTAATCCCACAGTGGAGAAATCAGAAAACGCCTTGCCTAGAGACCAAAATTAATTTCATTAATGAGGGGCGGATGAACATTATATGCCACTGAGAGGACATAACATCACCAATGCAGCATTCTAATTGGGGATACATAACCTGAATCTAATCATGAGAGAATATTGGGCAAATGTAAAGTGAGAAATATTCTCTTTGAATAAAGGAGGACTCTATTATTCAAAAGTGTCAATGTCATAAAAGGCAAAGGAAGGCTAAGGAAATGTTCTGGATTAATGAAGGCTAATGAGGCTTAACAACTAAGTGCAATCCCAGAATCTAGACTGGATCCTGTTCTAATGAAGAAAAGTGTCATAAAGGACAATATTGGAGCAATTGATAAAATGGGAAGGATGGTAGTTGACTAAATTAAAGTAACTTATCTTTGTTAAATGCTAAAGTTACTAATTGGATTGTGGTGAAGTGAGACAATAGCCATATTTGTACAAAATACTGAGGTTCTTACAGGAAAGGGTCATAAAGTACATTACTTACCCTCAAATGTTTCAGAAAACACACTACGCACACATATCCAATTATTAAGCAAATGGTATAAAACGTTAACAATAGGTGAAGGCATATATGGAATTTTTTGTACTCTTCTCATTTTTACAACATTTTTGTGAATTTGAAATTTTTTCAAATAAGAAACCTATTTGTATCTTAAAGCCATTCTAAAAATTTAGCTCCGAAAATTTATTTTGATCAAATAAAAGTTTTGACAAAAATGAAGATTCCTATATTAAAAAATTCAAAATTAGAAAAAAATCCACATGTAGCATCCATCCTACTTATGAAGGCTATTTTATTGCTTTAAAAATATTGTTTTTAGATTCTTGAAAATATGAGATACTCTTGAAGTAACTTTGATTGTGTCATTTGTTCTATGTGTTATCTGAAAAATACTTACTAAAGGATAACTAGGTCAATAGATCAATGATATATAATATTTTAAGGAAATTTGTTAAAGATATTTACTTAATTATTATTTCTCCTGGAGATCTAGTAAAAAGATGATAATTTTAAAAATCAATAAAAACTTCAATTTTTAAACTTTATTTTCACTTTATTTACATTTATTTCAGTTTTTCACTATTTTTTCCAGTTTTTAT
>RJWJ010024728.1:0-24628 GCA_004363605.1 Indri indri | reverse complement strand
TAAATTCAATGCAGAGTTTTAAATGAATAAGTGATTTATTATGCATTCAAGTCTTGAATGAGTAGAATAGGTCGGTCATGTGGGTTGTTTTTAAAGCATGCCACTTTGTAAAGCAAAAAAATATTTTGGTACAGTGTTCCCTCTTTGTATGTTGGAACCATTAAAGAAAAATTACAGAATTTTAGAGTTCGTGAGTGGCAATTCTTTTAATTATGTAGAAACCTAGAAAGGTAGGTTCTAGGTGTTCGAGGTAACACAGCTATACAACAAGAGCTAAAGCCATAGGCTGGATGTCTCCATTTCCTGTTCTTTGTAGTCTCTCAGATTATGTACTTACCTGAGGAGAAAACTCTAGATTTAATAAATACTCGTTTATAGTTTCAATTTTTTTTTTTTGCTCAAGCTTTGTCTTTCCAGACTACCTAACATTAAATATAAATATATATTCAACAGAAAACCAAATAATTTTTATGGAAAAGCCAGAAAGATGTAGTAACACTGAATACTGTCTGTCGAGGATAGCAATGTATTTACTTATTTGTTTAATATTAATCAATCCTTCTCAAAACAGAAAAAGAATGTTTAAGCGAGTAAAACTCTGTAAAAAATTCATTTAAAGCCTCTGAAGTTAGAAAAACTGAAGAAGAATAATCATTTAATTTATTTTAGATTGTTAATGGGAAGATAATCAGTTTTGCAGATAGGTTATCCAACTCATATCTAGCTTTCAAGCATGGGAAAGTCTGTTGAAACCATCAGTACAATTGTGAGAAAAATAATATGGTAGGCTTGACGATGTAGTAAGAAATATTAATAGAAGGCAGAAGACTGTAACCGTGGCCAAGATGGCTTTTCTTACATGGTAATAGAGTGGATTGTTAACTACCAACATGGTCACACCCCTGCCGATGGCATAAAAGACTTGTTAAAGGCATTGAGCCCATGATTTTAGACTGATTCTGCATATTCCATGTGGTCTATGTTGTGCCTAACAGTAATCTCCATGGAAGCATCTCATGCCATATCTACTTACTCATATTGTTGGTCTCATGTATTTCCTTTGCATAGCTTGCTGCTGTTTGGATAGTAAAGGGAGGTCAATCTGTATTTTTGGTATTACACAAAAGTTTGAGGCCTCATTCTCACCAGGTTTTGATCATGGACCAGTCTCGTCTAGCCTAGCTCAAATAGCAGTAAATTCAGACCTCTAATCAGGCTAATAATGTTGCTTTGAATCAACCTAAGACAGAAAATCATCTTACCCCTCTTCCCATTTGATTAAGCAAGATATAGGATAAATGTTGAATTTAAGACAATCCTCAAATCTGAATGGTATAGGAAGAAACCTAACTTCATTCTAAAATTTAATTCCTTCCAAAAGACTATGCTTCGCATATAGGGACATGTACAATAGTGACAGAGAAACTTTGTGGCTTTCTAGTTTTCCTGATAGTGTGGCTTGGTTATTTTGTAGACAGTGATTTCCTGGCCAGAAATATAGCCATATTTAAATATAAGCACAGATCTACATTCCCAAGGCTAACATAGATACTCTTGGAATCATTCACAAAATAAAGTATTAGTGTGCATCAAGGGTCTACTTTCTAAGCATATGTTGTACTTCATTAATGATGATAAAAACATTCTTTTTTAACTCAGTTTCTGAATGTTGTACTGTATTTTGTATCCTAAACTAAAGCAACTTACCAAAGCCGCGACAAACGTAATTATGGTACTAGTGCTGTCTTTCAAATAGATGAAAATAATACATTTCAATAGATATGTGCTTAGTATTACAGCAGTGGGGATTGGTTTGCATTAAGTCAGAATTTGTTTAAATAGAGCCATTGTATTTATACAAGTATGTTACTGACTTTACAACTTGGCATCTTACAAAGATAATGACACATTTCGGTGGGTTTGAGTTTCCAAAATCCTTTGCCAGGTAGGAAAGGGAGAAACTGCATATAGGTTTTATGGCTTTTCATGAATAGACCATTTTCTTTTTGGTCAAAAATATGAGGAAAGCATGTTAAGTAGAGATGTTTTGGGATTTCTCAGGTCTTGCAGTAGCGAAAATACAAACTGTGTTGAAAAAGCCCTTTTGTATAGATATTTTAAAGGCAAAATTCTGAGCAAATTACCTTTTTATGGTGGGCAGGTAAAAAGAGATGTGTTATAAACCTGTTTTTTCCTCTGCATACATGTTATGCATGGTGTTCAGTAAAAGTAAGATTTCTGCTAAGAGCTTTTGTAATGAAAATTATCCCACTTACTAAAACTTTCAATTAAATTAGTTGGACAGTGAGAAAGCATATGAAGAGTCCTGTATTATTGTAATGTTGTAAGTCTTCTGTATAACTTAAGCATATTACCCTATTTATTTGCATTTTGAAAATAATAGATTTTGTTTTCAGGATTGTGGCTTTGCTTTATTCAAAATTCAGTTTTGTGGACCAAAATATCCTTCTTTTATGTTCTGTGGTATCGTAGATTACTGTTGCATTGAAGTTTTTATTTAGAAGAAATGTACTCCACAAGGGTGTCAGAAATAGCTTTGCAATAAAGGAGGGCTCTGTGGTGGAAGCACAGGGGCAGTAGTGGATACGTTGTGCTGTTTGTTTGGAAATCAAATTTAATTTAAAAGAGCTTTCACTCACTAGTTAATATAACTGCTTTAAATTTACAGACAGTGGGAGTAGCTCACCGTTACCCAAGTATGCCTCATCTCCCAAACCAAACAACAGCTACATGTTCAAACGGGAGCCCCCAGAGGGATGTGAGCGAGTGAAGGTCTTTGAGGAAATGGCGTAAGTAATGTCTTTTCTATCAGCTGGGATCTGCAAAACTGTAAAGCTTTTTACTGAGACCAGTTGATCACAGATGAATCAACTACTCTATCCAGCTGATAATATATTTGAAAAGCAAATTATATAAAGAGAATTGAATAGGCAAAAGAGATTTTATTGAAGAAGAATTGGAGTTTGTATGCCAGAAATGTATAAGCCAATACAAAGAAACTTGGAAATTTGTCCTTACTACCTAACAGGTCTATTTTTAATCATTAAGAATTATCCTTTCAAGAGCTATGTTAATTTAGATAGTTAACAAAAAGACATTTAGGAGCAAAGTTAACATCCATGTGTGACTAGCCTAAAGACAGTGTATTCATTCCATAAGCCAGAGGGAAATTAGTCTTCTTCCCTGTAGACACATCTAGCATGTTAACTTATTGAATTCAGACTTTCTGTTCATAGGGGTTTTTTTCCTTTTTGAAATTTCAGTATGTATACGTTAGAAATTAAATCGAAAAAGAAGTTCATGCTGTAGACGCTGGGCAGGATACTCAGAAGAAGATATGAGTGCTCTTGGACGCACTCCTATCCCTTTGTCCCAGGGCAGGTGCCTGGTGGAGGCTGCTGTACTCTTGCAACCTAGAAAGGGACAGACACCAGTCTTACAAGAGTTGACGGTTTAGCTCCCAGGAATGGGAGGAGAGGAAGGGCTTGTGGACTCTGCTCTGTTGGGCTGACTGGCTCTTGGAGAGACCACTGAAACTCTCTTCCCTCATCTGTGCTACTGAAAATATGTCTAGAGATGCAGAAAAAAGGAGGAAATGCTCTAAACCACATATATGATGGGGTAATGCCCCCCCCCCACACCCAGTATACTTTTTCTTAACAGAAAAGGTCATCCTAACCTTGCATAATCTTCAACTATAATGTAGGAGATTTTCCCACATTCCTAAATGATTAAAAGCAAACTAATGATCTCCATAAAAATTTGTCTGCTTGGTCCTTTTGAAAATCCTTTTGTCTCAAATACCACTTCAGTGCTGTGTACATGAATAGTCTGCCAGCTGACTTGTGCTATGGAAGATGTTTACCCATCTGTGTACACCTAACCCATCCCCTGCCATTCACATTTTAGCTGTTTTAGAGAACTCCAGTTAATTCAGAAAGGACTTAACTTTTTAGTGATTATAAACCTAATTTTGTTTTATGTTTTTAGGTCTCGTCAACCTATCTCGGCCCCTCTCTTTTCATGTCCTGACAAAAACAAGGTTAATTTCATCCCAACTGGATCAGCTTTCTGTCCTGTAAAACTTCTAGGCCCTCTCTTACCTGCTTCTGACCTGATGCTCAAGAACTCTCCTAACTCTGGCCAGAGCTCAGCTCTGGCAGCTCTAACCGTTGAGCAGCTCTCATCCCGGGTTTCCTTTACATCTCTTTCCGATGACACCAGCACAGTGGGCTCTGCAGAGGCCTCTGTTCAACAGCCATCCCAGCAGCAGCAGCTCCTGCCAGAATTGCAGGGTGAAGAACACATCTCTGCTCAGAACTATGTGATCATCTAAAGCAAAGGGGGAGCTGGCCTCCACCCTGTGTTCCACGGATTAGGAACATGATCTCAGACATCTATATGCATGGAGTGACAAACTTCCTGAACACCACCACCACCATCAAAATACTTATCAGCATCATAAAGTATCTCTTAACACTGATCTTGGCAGGGACGGAACTCCTATTCAGCAGTTTTTGTGGAAAGCAGTAATGCTTGCAAAACATGTGTCATTTGGCATTTTAAGTGGAGACTATGCATTTCATAGTATGTTTGACAGATTAGTACTGTGTCCTGTGTTTTGTTCCAAATCCTTCAGTATAAATAAGCTCTATATCAAAAAGTTGCCTGTCTAAATAGAAAATGTCTTGCTGTGTTTTGTCCTATGGAAAATACTGTACTTCAGGATTATGTTTACAATTGATCCAGGTGTTTGTTTCTAACTTCTGTAATACATACAATGCAAAAAAAAAAAAAAAAATGGCCACAACAGTTGCACAGTGCCCACCCTATGGCCTAGCTTCAGGTACTTCAGTTGAAGTCTAAACTCAGGTAACTTGGAATGTATATCATATTGGGATATTAAATATTTCACAGCTAAAAAGCTAAAGAGGGAACATCACTCTTTTGCCTTTTCTTACTTTATGCATTTCCCTTTCCTCATTACATTCCACATTCTTATTAGAATAAGAAGTGCATTCAACCCTAGGAGAATGATAATCCTGGACATGGGTGAACATGAGGAGAACCAGCAAATCTGTGGTGTTTGACATCACTTTTGTCATGTGGTTACCAGTAAAACAACTGTTGCATTCGCTGTTTCAACATGTGTAAACCGTGGCTTTTTAAAAAGTTCAGGTGTTGCTCAGTTAAGGACTGTTACAATGTTGCAAATGAAGTGTTCAGTACTAGACTGTACATAAACATTCCACATTGTGTGTGTTGAAATTTAAAGATAAGAATGTCTGGATTTAATTTCAAAACAAGTGAAGTGTTTGACAGGGGATGGTTGAGATTTTTTTGTTTATGTTGGCCATCAGGGTCATAAATGTTACCGTCTTATCTAAAAGTGTATTTATGTTTAGTTCTCTTTCAGAAATTCTTTAATTTTCAGGTTAAAAAGTGACATACTTTTGGTTATTGTTTTCCTTAAGCAGTTGAAGTGCATGAGTTGCATTCACGTAAAGAGAATACTTGGGCCTCAGAATTTGGTGACTTATAAGAGCAATAGTTTGAGGCTGTCTCATTTAAGCCTTTCATAACACTGTCATGAATAGTTTTTTACAATTTGGGATGTGTGAAGTAGAACATAAACCCAAGTAAATAGCCTCGAACTTGCAGACTTGACATAAATTCTCTACAAAGTGTGAAGAGAGCCCTAAATATTCCTCGTTGGTCAGTGGGAGAGCCCAACTTTCAGACCTTGTTTTCTGCAGCACAAGGCAGGTATCCAAAAGTAAAGGGGAGCTTTTGTATTTTTATTCCATTCCTTTCAGTTCAATAAAACCTAGAGTTGTTTTCATCTGCACCTAAAGCGTACGGCACAATTTTCTTAAGAATTAGGGGAACAGGTGCCCACAGTTAAAGGAACGTTTCAGTTCCCTTCAGTTATTCCTGGGTTTTTCTTTGTTTTGTTTATTTCTCACAGAGGTTGAAGAAGAATGAAGTGGTGATAGAGAAGAAAGCAACACCATTGATTTTTTTTTTTTTAAAGAAATGATACATGTGTATATGTTTGTGTGTGTGTATTCTGTGTATTATTTTGTCACGATCCCAATTCTCTTCTTTCCACCAAAGTTTGCAGTAATATTCTCTCCTGAAGGTGCATTCTGGCTCCTTTAAATTAGTCAGTGTTATATTGTAGGAGACTGTCATGGAAAAAAGGACTCAGTTTACTTTTGCCATTTTCACAGGGGAACCTTTTAAAACAATCTTTTCAGCAGCAGATACCTTTAACCCTAATAATCTCAGGCCTTGATGAAAATACTATATTTTGTAGATTATGGGTAAAGGGAGAAAATTACTAGTTCCGTAAGATAAATATGAGCTCCATTTAACTTCTGATATCTGGTTTAGCATTACATAATATGTTGATCTTATGCTCTGCTTTCGTCCAAATAAGATGCAATAGTATCAATATCAATTTCAGAAAGATGGACTGAATATGCTTTTTTGGTGATGAAATCTGATGTACGATATTTATAGTGATATGTGCTTTTATTTTCTCATGAGAAACTACATATTGTGTTGTACATTTGTTCTTAGCATATATAAAAGTTTTGAACCAAATGTGTTAAAGCTTATGCTTTGCCATGTAAATTTCCCAGAAGTTGTTGAGCTCAAATGTATCCTACATCCAGCTGTAGAAATTTGTCAGAAATTGTTTAAATTTTGTATATAGTTGTACTGTTTAATTCTAGCCACTGCGCTGAACAGTATTCGAGTTACCATACAATATGGCTTTACACGAGGAAATGTGTGGCTTTTGTTTTGTATTTTTTCAGTATAGAAGTTCCTGTGTCTTATTTAAATAAAGTTATTAGTAAAACTGGAATAGTTCGCATACGTTTTTGGAAAGACTGGGGTTATCGGCGCATTGCCCGACACAGATGAATTCAGCTCAGGGTAATGGCAGTTTTCAGCTCTCATCTGAGTTCCTAACCTGCATCTCTGGAGCTGTGGGGCGTCTAACTGGATCAGATTTCTGCATCCTGGTTTCCTCTTGACATTTAATTTACACACTTCCTATCGCAAGGTAAGAAGCTAAATGTCTGAAGTTCCAAGTCTTTGTACTACCCAGCTATGATCACATTAAATAGAGAAAACATTGTTCCCACATCATTTTATACCTAAGAATTTATGGAAATGAGTTTAAATTCAGTGAAATCACCTGCAAGAAAGGTACATTTTTCTTGCAAAGAAAGTTGCAGTAGTAATCTTTAAGTTTTTACTCTTTTTTATTTGTTGAGATTCAGAATAAGAGGGGAAAGAGCTTTACAAAAACAGAGGGTTGATGTCATGCCCAGTTATCCAGATAGGGTCACAGTGGGCCATATGGTGGCATGAAAGCAAGAACAAACCACTGGGAAAAATAATTTACCAGCAGAGTGTTGTTCATTTCCAAAGCACATCTCATCAAAGAGATTGATAAGATTTGACCTTTAAATTGAACTTTAAAATGACTAGTGGCTGTTTTTGGCTGAGAAAACTAAAATAACTTTTTAATGGTGGGATGTATCAGCTATCTACTTTAGAGTAATATGTAATTCAGGCACGAAATTACCTACCTTATACAATTTTAAAATTCCATTGCAAGTGAACATGAGTATGAAGTGAACATGAAGTCAGCCCCATCTCTGCTTGAATTTATCATATTATATAATAAAACTTAATATAAATGGCCCTGAAAAACAAGTTAATACAATGTTTGCAAAATCAACCTCAGGAAGAAGGAGGGTGGAAATTAGGTCTAAGAGCTAACATACTTTAACCTTACACTAACTAAAAATAATCACTTGGGGTTTATTTATGAATATTGCAAACTCAGGGGTTGCCCCCACCACCACCTCCCATCCCACAGAATGAGGTCCCGTTTAGCTCTGAAGTTTCGTTACCCCCTACATATTCCCTATTGCTCTCTGGGCAGCTTCCATCTTCGCCCTCTTTGGTACTCACAAGTCTTATTTTCCCCCTGTACACTCTTGATGAACTCGTGGTTCTTTGGAGCTGCAGGGGCTTTACGAAGATGGATCCCTTAATTCACACCTTCATTCCAAATCTCAGTGCTATATGCTAGACTCACAGTTCCACTTTAAAGAACATCTCTCAAACTTCTTGCTTTGTATCAACCTCAGTGATTAAATGGAATAAAGATAGTCTCTCCCCCTGTTGTACCAAGCCAGCTCTCCTTTATACTGCTGTTACTGTTATTTCCAAAGACAAGGACTGTCTGTGTCCTAATGTTTTCACCACCTAAATTTCTCAGATTTGCCTTTCTGCCTTCCTATTGTCTCACCACTAAATTTGAAGCTGCAGAGATGTATGATGGTAGCAGACCAGACCTCCATGACATCTAGATGAATTTCTTTGAAAAAAGACTATGGTACCAAGGAAACAAAATCACTGCGTATGCTAGACTTCCAATAACTTCTATAGGGTATAGACCAGGGGTCAAACTACTGCCCATGTGCCAAACCAGCCCTTTGCTTATTTTTGTAAATAAAGTTTTACTGGAACAAAGCCACACTCATTTACTTATGTATTGCCAATAGCTATTTGGCAGCACAATGGCAGTGTTAAGTAGTTGCAGGCAACACAGTCTGGCCCACAATGCCCAAACTATCTACTATCTGGCCGTTTACAGAAGAAATTAGCTGACCTCTGCTGTAGACTAAAGAGCAGACTAGAGACTAGACATAGCATCATACATGTAGTTGTTTTAAAAATATGTCCATAAATTCTTTGATACTCCCCTCTTCAAGAAGTAGAGCTTCATTTACCACCGCTTAAGTGTGGGCTAGACTTGTTACTTCTGAAGAGAATCAGGCAGATGTGATGGTATGTCACTTCTGAGAGTAGGTTATAAAAAGACTGGCCTTGTCTTGGGTGTACTTGCTTTCTTGGGTCACTTACCATGGGAGAGGGTATATTGTGAGGATACTAAGAAAGTCTGTGGAGAGACTCGATGGCGACTAGCAGAGGCATCTCCATCCAAGCGTCAAGATGACAACTTCATGAGACACCTTGAGCCAAAACCACCCCGCTAAACTGCTCTTGGGTTCCTGACCCTCAGAAACTGTGAAATAATAAAGTTTGTTGTTTTAAGGTAAGTTTTGGGGTAATTTGTAACATAGGGTTAGAGAACTAATAACAAGAGCAGTACCCCTTGCCCCCGACCCACATATACCCATTATTACTACCAACATCACCCAGAGTCTAGCTTTGTAATTCTGTCCTCTGAGTTCAGAAAATGAAGCTTGCTATTTTAGAATGAATACTTCTTGAAAGAATCCCTTTTGGACTAGGTTCAAGACAAAGCTTTCTCATATAAAATTTTATTATTTGAACAGCTCACATGACATTAAGTCTCTACTGTGTGTGCCTGAAAGTTAACTTGTCTAACACTAAAGCACCTGAGACAATCCAATGGGGAGAAAAGTATGACCTTTGGAGAAAAGGATTTTCTGTGGAAGTGATGTAAGAAGAGTGGGGTAGGTGATCAGTTTTTACCGAAAAGAAGAAAAGTTAGAATTTCTCAAGAAAATGAAAAATATTTCCACCTGAAATGTCTGGTTTTTTTCCTTTAGTTAATAGGCTACTAATTCGCTAATTCTAAAATGGCATATCCCATTCCATAGGCATTTGCAGCTCTCAATGAGAAGAGTAAAAATAATTTTTTTTGAAGTTTCCAGATCAGTTTAGTGATGGGCTCTGTCATTCATAACACTAAGAATTTGAACAATTAGATCATTTTTCCTCCAAAAGATTTTCTGATAACAAGAAATGGGTCCCCTTTCACACTGCAAATTCTACCCACGTCTTGGCATCTGCTTTAAGCATGACTTTGCTGCCATTCCTTTAGTCAGAATTGGGCATGGCTCTGCAGGCAATGGATGTTATTTCAAACCACTGTCTGGAAGCAAGGTGGATAAAGGTGCATGTAGGGCTCCACAAGGACCTGCCAAATGGGGAGAAGGGTTCATGCTGGAAAGGCAAACCTTTTCTTAGGTTTTCTATTCCACTTTGTAAAGGAAACAGGTTACGCTCAAGGGACAGGAGTTAACAAAGGACACTGCTCATGTGCTGCAATACACAGCCTGCCATTTTTCATACGGACTGGAATCAGTTCAGACAGGGTAATCTTACCTTACTCTGTTCACCTGCCCATTTGATTACAGACAAACACCTGGTGTGGTCTCTCCGGCTTCCTTTCCCAATGACCACCCCGGAGCAAGCCCTGGGAGCTCTATATGAAGAAGCTATTCCCTTTCAAATCTCTAACCCTTTCTCCTGATCACTCCCCCAACCCCATGGTCAGTGCATCAGGTCCTGTGAAGATAATAAGGAGGTTGGAGGAGGAGGCTAAAGGTGGCCACATTGTTGGAATAGGATCTGGTGAGTGAGGAGAGCGTAGAGGTGAGCTTTCACAATACTCGTATGCCCTTTTGAAATATTTAATTTTTTTTTTCTTACAACGAGCATGCATTCCTTTTGTAATGTTTGGTGAAAGACAAGAAAGCAACATGACCTTCACTCTGCAGCCCTGCTGGCAGTCCTCTTCCCTCTGCCTGCTCCACCTTCTCACCATGCATCCGTCATCCAGTTTGCAGCATAAAGCGGAAAGGACTTAGCTGGCTGCTTTATGTATTCCTAATGTGAAGGAAGGTGAGATTCAAAGGAAGTGATCAACATGAAAATTGATGTCTAACTTCACTAGTAAGGCAATGCAAATTAAAGCAACAATTTGACGCCTTTAAATTGGCAAAGACTAAAAATAAGGATAATACTTCATGCTAAAGGAGGGGGGGATATGGTGACTCTTGTATCTGCTATTAGAAGAAGAAACTGGCTCAACCTTTCTGAAAAAGGGGGGCAGCATTTACGCCACACTTGGCGAAAGAGCAGGTCACAAACCAGTGTGATCCCTTTGTTTTGTAAAACGTATATATACACGTAGGTTAAAAAAAAATAAAATTAATAATGGTTGTGCCTGGGTAGATAATTCTTTAACGTTTTGCTTGTCTGTTTTTCTAAGTTGTATCTAACAGCACTTGTTAACCGTAAAATATACATGTTAATGTCTAAATATGAAGGGAGGGGGAAAAGGAGGGAGAGAAGAAAGGAAATGGCACAAAAGATTACATTTTAATCGAAATGAGTGGCAGATCTCTTAAAATCAAGGTGGCTTGAGAGAAGGCTTGGTAGAGTGACCTTTGACTCCGTGGGAGAATCCTTACATGCATAGTTTCAGGTTTATCCCCTTTCCCAGAAAAAATGGCCCCAACACGCTTATGCTCTAAAGTAAACAGGAAGTTATTAAAGCCTGGAATGGGGTTGGAAAGTGTCTCTGGGGAAGGCTTGAGTTTGAGATCAGAGGACAGAGCATCTCCTGGAGCGTGGCCCATACTGACAGCCTTCCGCTCGGTTGAGATGGTTTGTGAAGTGGGCACCAGGGAGCCCAGAAATCTGTCCCCTCATTTATACCTTTTGAACTGCCTCATCTAGAAGATTGAAAAGGACCCTCACCCTAAGCAAACTGTAGAGGCTTGAAAACGGCCAAGAGATTTGCTTGACTGTGATTCTTGTTTCTAAGTACCCTTTTTATTAAGGGCTGTTTGGTCTAGTTTTACAGAGATTGCCTAAAGTGGGTACATGTGAGACGGAAGTTATGGAAATTATGACCCTAGAATTCATATGACAGAAGATTGGGAATACAGGCAGAGGACAGGCTGCAGTGGATACCTTGGCTGAGAGTCACCAGTGTGTAAGACTTGGGCCTCTGCTATTTGTTTTTGAATCTGTAGCTGGAATAAGACAGCGGGACAGAAAGCAACTTGGGGATTCAGACATTTGCTTATTTCTCCGTGGCAAGTTTCCACCCCTTAGTCACTGAACTAGGTCTCAGCACTGTGTCATCTGTGATTTGGGTCAGCTAGCGGGCCACACCTATGTCCCTCCCACATTCCGGAACCCAGAGGCAGTGGGCATAAGGGGAAATGGTCAGACTTTGGCAATGGACAAGGGTGAGGGATGACCCGTGAGCCTGGGAGTCTTTATTCATAAAATGGAGATAATAATTCCACTATAACAAAATGGGGAGAGTGAATAATCTCTCTGGTGTCTCTTCTTATAGGAACACTAATCCTATTGGATCAGGGTCCACGTTTATGATATCATTTTGCTGTAATTAACTCCCAAAGGCCCTATTTCCAAACACAATCACATTGGGGGTTAGAGCTTCAACATATAAATTTTTTGGGGGGGGGTGCACAATTCAGTTCATAGCAAATAGCTACTTCCATTAGGGAAATGCTAATTAAAACAACAGTGAGATGTCACTTCACACCCACTAGGAAGGCCATCAACAAAAAGACAGATAATTACGAGTGTTGGTGAGGGTGTGGAGAAATCGCAGCCCTCATACATTTCTGGTGGGAGTGTAAAATGGTGTAGTCATTTGGCAAACAGTCTCTGGCAGTTCCTCAAAAGGTTAAACATACAGTTACCATATGACCCAGTGATTCTACTCCTAGGTATATACTGAAGAAAATAAAAACAGATGTCTACACAAAAACTTGTAGTGCACAAATGTTCATAGCACCATTATTCACAATGGTTAAAAAGTGACAACAATCTAAATGCCCATCAGTTGATGACTGTATAAATAAAATGTGTCATAGCCATACAATTGAGTGTTATTCAGCAACAGAAAGGAAGTACTGATGCATGGTATCACATGGATTGAGCCTTAAAAACATTATTCTAAGTGAAAGAAGCCAGTCACAAAGGACCACACACTATATAATCTGACTGATATGAAATATCCATTATAGGAAAATCCATAGAGACAGAAAGTAGATTAGTGGTTGCCTGGACCTGGGATGGGGGAATAGTCACTACAGGGTTTCTTTTTGGGGTAACAAAAAATGGTCTGGAATCAGGTAATGGGGATGGTTGAACGACCTTGTGAATGTACTAAAAAATCATACACTTAAGATGGTAAAGATTGTGGTATGTGAAGTTTATCTCAATTTTAAAAAATTCACACATACGAAAACATCCTACACTATTGGATAGTTAAGAGAATGGAGTGGGCTTGTGTTCACATAGCACACTGCCTGGCACAGAGCAGCTACTCCATGGACCAGAGCTGTTTTTATTTTTCCACACTCCATGTAGGGTCAGACAGAGGGAAAGGAGTAAACGCATAAACATGGTTAATAGCCCAAGGGCATTCACCCAGCAGAGGAGGGCAAACCTCCTTCTCTGCTCTCTGCTGTCGGTGCTTGGCACCTTTCCTGGGTTTCAGCAGGTGGGGCAGTCAGGTGCCCCACCACCCTGGCAGCCCATGGAAGAGGCCAGAGCATGCACACATGGTTTCCCACAGACCTTTTCCGCCATCTTCCCTGCTCATGGTGGTCCCGAGTGACTGGCCCTCCTCACCCTGCCCAGACCTGGAAAGCAAGGCCAGGAGACCAGGACACTTCAGGCTTCTGCCGGGCCCACTCCTCTGTCTTTTCAAGGTGCTTTCTCTTTAACCACGGACCTGGTTTATAGGGAAGAAAAACTAGGCTGCTTGGCTCTGGGCTTCTCACCACAGGCTGGCCATTTAAGCCCAAGATCAGGGAGCAAGGGCTCCCCTCAGGGCAGGTTCTGAGGGCAGGTAACAGATGGGTGGCAAACTGTGGGTAGCTAGAGCTCCAGCTAGTGTGTTGTCAGGATTTGTCTTCTCCCTGCTAGCATCTTCCTTTCCAGCTGGAGCCAAAGTCACAACTCACCCAGGATGGCAGCTCCTATTGGCAGGATAAAAATACACCTCAGTTTGACTGCCGAGGCCCACGCATGGCCAACTCAGCCATTAAGGATGAGGAGAGAGGAGAGAGTACAGAACGGCTGTGACTTCCCTGTGGGGGAAAGAGGATCAGAGCAGCCTCCAGCTTGCTTACGCATGGCCGTTAGTGCTCAGGGGAGGTTCCAGGCACTCTGGTACCCTCTGGGTCTGCGTGAAGCCAATGATGAGCATGAATGTTTCTGACGTTTATTGCTCATGACCCCTCCGAGAGTTTATGGAGAGTTTAACCAGTTCCTCAGGTTAAAAATCCACATAAGTACATTTTCACAAAAACTTACATGTGATCTCAGAGGATGTATAGAAACCTTGAAACTAAGAGGTCCACAAATCCCTGGACCAGAATAGGGTAACAGGGCAGAAAGAGTTTATAACGCAGTTAGTTGTCAGAAATGGCACTGAATTGCTGCAAGAGAATGGAATTGAGGGTGTTGATCTGTCGCGTCCTGAGTCGGTCCTAAGAACATCTTCTATTTATGCTACAGGCAGGAGACAGTGCAGGAAACTCTAAATGTGGAAGAGACCCTCAGGGCACCACAGTTCAGGGCCAGATATAACAGCAAGACAACACCTAGGACCAAAATCAGTAAAAGAGCTCCCTTCGAAGTGGCTAGAGAAGGAAGCTCCTGAGGTCTGAGATACAATCCAGCCTGGGCTGACAAGACACTCCTAAAATTAATTGCCTCCCCACTGGCTGGCAGAGGGAGCCTGGGTGTGGGACCCTATCTGGTTTCAGAGGTTTCCTGAGCACTTCCGATCAGCTCTCTACCAGGGCAAGTCATGCAGAAGTTGCCAGTAGTTACCCAACACTGAGACTTATGTTCTCCAGGCGTGTATCCCAGCAATAGAGAAAGGGGTATCCCAGTGACCCGGACACTGTACTGAAATGCTCTAAGAGTGCCAGGCAATAGAAGCAGGAAGGAAAAGGGAAGAGATTGACAGAGAGCCCGAGGGGATCCAGCATTTGGTTGAGTTTAATCATGTTCTCCAGAAGAACGAACACTGGTTCAATGACCATGGCCAAACGCTTGAGAACTCTAGAGCACACATCTGGGCATGTTGGGAACAGTAGGGCCCTCAGGTCAGTTTCCTACCAATTATCAGAGGGCAGGACACAGGTGTTTATTGTATATTAATACCAAAGGTCCTATTTTCTGAGAAGAGTACACAGAGGTGAAATTGATCAAAGAGGCTTAGATGAGCAGCGGTACTGCAGCGATACTCAGTCCTCACAGAGACTCAGCCACTCAGCCCGATTCTGGGTCCAGCCACTCCAGCCTATTGCTTTACAGTAACTGCATGTACCTTCGGTTAGCTGTGGTGTCTATCGCTTTCACAATTGACAAATTATTCTATATTATCACCAGCTCAGAATCAAAAGAGGGAGAATCTGATAAACTCTGACTCTTCTCTGCATGAAAAGTTACTCTGTCAGGCCCACCGCATTGGCTTCCTGAGCTAGTCAGCTGAGACCAGAAGTACAGGGCATGGGGTGCAAGGCATGACTTACTAGCTGAAGACCGTGTCTCCTGGCACAATGGGAGCCAGGAGTGCTTGGAAGGAGGGACATGCATGTGGCAGCAATCTTGACTATTGGTCTATAATAGTACATTTGCGCGGAATTTTTCTGATCTCCTATAAGAAGACAGAATTGCCAGCATAACAAGACGTTTGTCTACTAAAAACAAAACCACACGCACAAAAACAAACCCTCCTTTAAGTAATACATATATATTTTCTTCTTTCCATTGAACAAACTAGACTTTATTGTTGCAAAGTTTTTAAAATCAGTTTTAAAGACCAGGAAACTTTTTAATGGCTAGTATAGTGCCCATGAAATATTCTATCTACCCAGTCCCATCTCCCAGGCCCTTGTAGTTGGGCAAGGCCATGGTGTGGCCCATTCTGGGTACTGGAGGGAGAGAAGTGTGCCACTTCTAGGATGAAGCACAAACGTCCTACGCAGAACCCTCCCACTCGGGCTTCCTTGCTGTTGTGACTCAGAGGCTCCTGTATTTTGTGTGGTCAGCTATAGGCTGGTGATGTCTTCATCAGCATGAGCCCCTGAGGATTTGTGGGGCAGAGCCCACTGACCCATGCTGGAAATAGAGCATGAATGAGAATGGAGGCAAAATTGCTCATTTTAAGCCACTGGGATGTTGTGGTGATTGTTGCTGAAGCATGGCCTGACCTCTTCTGATTGTGCACAGAAGGATGCTGGGAGACACCTGCAGGAGGACGCAGGTGTGAGTAGCGTTCTCCTCCTTGGTGCTGGAGGCCAGTCGGACTCCCTAATCTGCAACCCAGACTGAGTCGGGTGATGTCCCAGGAGTTCTCTTTCCCTGTAATGCTGACATCCCTCTGCAGAAGATCCAGAATCCAATTTGTTTTCTTCGTTCTTTTCTTTGGAGTAATATTTTAAAGGCATAATTTAAAAATAAGTACAATTCGCTCTTTTTAGTATACAGGTCTAAGGATCTGACAAATGCACACAGTCGTGTAAACACCAACACGATCAATTTATGGAAGAGTTCCATCACCCCCCAAAATTCTCTCCTGCCCCTTTGCAGTCAACTCCTCCTCCAACCTCAGCCCCTGGCAACCACTGCTCAGTTACCTATGGAACCATGCAGTATGAAGGCTTTTAAAAACAAACGGCTTTTTATTTGGCAATATTTTTAGATATACAGAAAAGTTGCAAAGATAGTACCAAATCCCCACATTCCCTTTACTCAGCTTCCCCTATGATGGTTAACGTCTCACAGAGCTAAAGGGCAGTTGTCTAACTAGAGAACATTGGTGCAATGCTATTAACTACACTGTAAGCTTTATTTGGATTTCTCCGGTTTTTCCAGTAATGTCCCTTTTTCTGGTTCAGGGTCCAATCCAGGATCCCACAAGGCATTTAGTTGCTGTGGCTCCTTAGTTTCCTCCCACCTGTGGTTTCTCAATCTTTTCTTATTTTTCACGACCTTGACACCTTTGAAAGGTGCTTGCCAGGCATTTCACAGAATGGCCTCAATTTGGGTTTGTTTGACATTGCTCTTATGGTAGACTGGCTTATGAGTTTGGGGACCGATTACCACAGAGGTTCAGCGCCCCTCCCATCGCATCATATCAGTGGGTACATGATATCCATGTGAATTAGCATGTTGTCGCATGCGTCAATAGTTTGTTCATGTTTACTGCTAAGTAATATTCCGTCATATGCATGTGCCACAGGTTTTTATCCTTTCAGCAGCCACAGGACATCTGAGATGCTTCCAGTTTGGGGGGATTATAAATAAAACTGCGATACACATTCACATGCAGGTTTTAGCGTGAACATACTTTTTTTTTCTTTAGGGTAAATTCCTAGGTGCGGGATTGCTGGGTTGTACAGTAAGTTATGTTTAACTTTCTGTGAAACTGCTGCACTGTTTTCCAAAGTGGCTGTTCCATTTTGCATTTGCATCAACAATGTCTGAGAATCTTAATTGCTCTGCATCCTAATTTCTTTTGGTCAGTGTTCTGGTCAGTGTTGGTTTTAAAGATACGTTAAGATTGGCGAGTGTTGCAGCATTTCTCTTTTGTCTGGCATAGAACTTATTTCATTTCTCCTAGTCTGAGCACAGAGTTTTGTCCAACTTTATGGAAAAATCAGAGGTAACTTGTTCAGTAGGCTTTCTAGTCCTATTCTGTTTCTCCCGCTCTTCCTCTGGGATTTAGGAACAAGTGAATGCATGATGGGAAGGGAAAAGGGGGCTTGGAGAATCTTATGGAAGCTCCTTGGGAGAGGGAGCAGCCTCTGCTTCCTACTTCAATAGCATTATTTAAAATTTAATTTTTTAAAACAACAAATAATGCTATATATATGAGGTATATAGTGATGTTTTGATACATACAATGTGTAGTGATCAGATCAGGGTAATTAGTATATCCATCATCTCAAACATTTATCATTTCTTTGTATTGGGAATATTCAAATCCTCCTTCTAGCTATTTGGAATGATATAATATAATATTGTTAACTACAGTCATCCTACAGTACTATAGAATACTAGAACCAATTCCTCCTATCTGCCTGTAATTTTATATCCTTTAACAAATTTCTCCCATCCTTCCCTTCTCCCAGTAGCATTTTGGCAAGAAAGTAAACTTTGGTGACATTTGTGGCCATGCTTTTGTGCTGCTCTGCGAAAGTACAACGCTCAAGTCTTTGGAGGCATCAGCTCATGTAATCCTTGTATTAATAACCCCAAGAGGCAGGGGCTGTTACTCTCCCCATTTTGTGGATGAGAAAACAAGCTCAGAGGTGGTGTGTGACTTACAGCTCAGGGAGTCTGGGTTTGACCACAGAGTTGTCTGGCTTCAGAGCAAACTCTTAGCTACTGTCTTAAACTACTGTCCTAGATTCAATCCCCAAAGGGTGTATTTAATAACTGATTTGAAAAACAAACAAACGAGGAATGATGAGGGGACAAATGAGAGATTGGTTCTTAAAGGAGTTTTGCCTGTCTTTGAATTCTTCTCTACAACTCTCAGTGTTGTAGCAAACACCTTGATGTAAAAGAAACGCTGGCCCCGGAGTCAGTCCTGGAAAAACAGAACTAGAACCTGGGTCTGCACTGGAACCCATTGTAGTGGGTTCTAGTCCTGGTTTTCTACTAATTGAGGTTTTTTTTTTTTGTTTTGTTTTGTTTTTTTTTGACATCCATTTGGTCCCCTCAGTTTTCTGATCTGGATATAGCACATTGGATGCACAAAGCTGTGTGACCCCTTTTGTGATTCCTTGACATCATCTGGATGGCAGGTGTCTTCAATGCGCCACTGAGAGCTCCAAGCTTCCAGCCCCAGTGCCTGCCTGGGAGTGACTCCAAAAGGGCTCTTACAGCGGGGTTTCTGGAAGACATTCTAGTTCTTTAACAACCCCATTTCATACCCTTCAGGAAAGACTAGACAAGTGTCTCCTCAAAGTCCTTCCAGTGGAAACCAGAGTGGATCTCTATGGCATTTTCCTGCCTGGCATCCGAGTTTTCTTCCTCTAATAACGGCATCCCAGTTTTGCCTTAAGGAACTACCCTTTCTCTATTCGCAGTGCTTGAGGGCGAGACTCCAGCACATGACAAGCTGAGCAAACAGCCTGTTCTCCACCCTACCTGCGATGATTTGAATATGTCCCCCAGAGTTTGTGTGTTGGAAACTTAATTACCATTGTAACAGTATTACAAGGTGGAGCCTTTAAGAGGTGATTAGGCCATGAAGGCTCCACCTTCAGGAAGGGATAAGGTGTGGTTTCTAGATGAAAAGGATGAGTTCAGCTGGGTTCTCCCCTCCCTCTCTCTCTCTCTCTCTCTCTCTCTCTCTCCACCCTCTCTCTTCCTCTCTCCTTCCCTCCCCCTCCCCTTCTCTCTCCCCCTCTCCCTGTCTCCTCCTCTCTCTCCCTGTCTCTCTCTTTTCTCTCCTCCTCTCTCTCTCCTCTCTTGTTTGCTTGCCCTTCCACCATGTTATGATGCAGCAAGAAGGCCTTCCTCACAAAGTGTGGTCCCTTGACCTTGGACTTCCCAGCTTCCAAAACCACGAGCAAAATAAACTTCTTTCCTTTTTAAATTACTCGGTCTGTGATGTTCTGTTCTAGCAACAGAGAACAGACTAAGACACCACAGCACCCCTTGGTCTCAGTGATTGACGAGTGGTCACAGGACCCAAAGCAGGCTCAGTTCCAAGACTTTGGCTAGGGATGCTGGTGGCCATGTTGCCTCCTGATGAAAAGCATCTGTTAGAAGGAAGCAACACAGGAAACTACAGCTGGTAGCTGAAGAGGGGACAATTGTTGAGGACATCAACTGAGCCCCTATATCTAATTGTGCCTGAAGCGTACACCTAGACTTTCATTTATGTTTTTGTGGTTGCTGGAGTCAGTTTCAGTTGGGTGAGGTTTCCTTTCTTCTTTTCTCACCCTTACATGCCCCTCTTTCAGGGTTCCAAAATTTTAGTTACTTTCCATTAAAAAAAAAAGTTAACCCTAAAAGCCCCATAAAAGACCAGGTCTAATGCAGTATTGGTGGCCATCACCTCCTACCCCCAAACCACTCATTTATCAGAATCCTCAAGGCAGAATTCTTGGCAGCCATCGCCAATCATTTGGAGTTGGCTCCAAGCTGAAGTCCATTTTCCAGCAAAGCTGAAGCGACCTACATCATTGCACTGGGAGCGGGAGGTGGCAGTCAGAGGACTGGGAAGATGGTTTAAATCAAAGCAGAGGATTAACTGCCAAGGCCTGGAGGGCACTAGTTGATCACGAAAACAGGTACAACTTTGATGTATTGGCAAAATCAAATAGTGCTACTATTTAGCCATGAGCCATCGCCAGGGTTGGCCTCAGGGGAGGGGTCTTTTTGAGGTAGGCTCAGAGAGGGAAGTGTGGAGTTCTGTTAGCTGGCTCCAGGAGGTGGGCATGGGCTGAAGGCAGGAGAGGCCTGGCAGGTGCCACCTTTCCCCAGATGGCTGGGCAGCCACACACAGCACCTTCGGGGGCCTCAGCCCTGGCCCCACACCCATTATAAAAACTGGTCACAGTGGATGAGCCCAGTCCATGTGCCCACTGGCAACTCAGGGCTCCCAGGGCTGCCAACTCTGAGTGGATCATGTTTTCTTGGACAAAAATCTCCGACAAAAAGTGCTGGTTCTTCCTAAGTTGGTGCATTTCTAATTCTGAAGCTGACGGATGCTTTTCTCACTCTCCCAGAACTCAAAATCAACTTGACATTTCTAAAATTACATTTTGAAGGGAATGAATCTATAAAGTGCACCAAGAGCCCATGCCAGCTGGGGAAAGAAGAAAGAAGGAAACAATCTTTTCTGGCTCCCTCCCTTAAATTTGTATATTCCTTATATGTGGGCCGAGGGAAGGGAGGCTCACAGACCACCTGAAAGGGCAGGCGAGCTTTCCGGGAACAGGTGCTCTCGCAGTCTCCCCGAAGGTTCCTGTGCAATGCGGTTCAGGCGGGCCTCCCAACACGGGGCGAAATGAGGGGGAAGTGAGCCCGTATGGGCAGAGGGCAGGGCACCTTTGTTTTCTTCACGCCAGAGACGGCCCATAGGCGGCAGGGGAGGGCCCCCAGGTGGGCCCCAAGGAAGCCCCCTGGCCCGGCCGGCACACAGGCCACTCAGAAGCAGGCAGCAGCTGCTTCTCCTTAAACTGGAGAGGTGGTCGAGGGGCTTTGTGTGAGCCCGGATCAAAACACGTCTATCAAAAGGGATCAAGAGGCTGGCCAAGTGGATTGCAGATGGGAAAGGGAATTGAATCTTTTTTTGTTGTTTCACAAAAAATGTCAAGAAAATTTGGGAGAAAAATGCCTCCACGTGCAACTCTTTCCTTTGCCTTACAGCAAGGCCTAAAATTTGGGAGAAAAATGCCTCCGCGTGCAACTCTTTCCTTTGCCTTACAGCAAGGCCTGTCCAACTCCCTCCCATAATCCTCCTCTGCCCTCCACCCACAGATCAACTTTAAAATGCAGCCTGTTAGTATTTAAAGTAATCCATTCAAGATAGAAGGACCCCACCCCTGTGCTCTCCCTCTGCCCCCTCCCCACCCCCACGCGTGAGCGAGGGGGCAGCCAGGCCCTCCTGCTTCCTCTCCCTGTGGCCGCCATGGGTCTCGGCTGCAGACAAATGTGACCCAGGATGGAACTGACTCCTTAGTCCGCATTCCCTGCAGGGAAGCTCCACTCAGCAATCATTAATCCGCTGCTTACAAGGTGACTCCAGGGTGCTGACTGCTGGGGAGACAGATTTGGGGAAACAGGGCCCCTGTTCTCTGGGGTTCGCAGCACCCAGTGGTAGCGGGGGGACGCATGAAGCACAGGCAGGCAGGGCACCATCCCGGCCTGGCTGGAGCAGGGATGGGAGAGGGGCAGGAGGGGAAGGCAGCCACTGAGAGAGTGTCAGGACTCTTCCTGAGAGCCAGTTCCTCACAGCAGACCGGGAGGCTGCATTTGGAGAAGTCCTTGTGGAGCAGGGGCGCTCTGTGGAGGCTCCTGAGGGGTGTGTAGGGTTGTGACAGTGGCCCATGTGGGGTGCACAGCAAACGCGCAGGCCCAGGGTGGGCGGCGGCAGTTAGGGGTACAGCAAGGACCCCTGTGTGTGGGAAGTGTGACGGGGTGAGGCCCGGTGCTGAACCTTGACATCCTCAAAGCCCACGAATATCAGGCCGAGGAATCTGCTTAATGGGATTCTACCGCACGAGACTCCCTGACAGCCTGTGCTGGGCCTGCAAGTGAGCACAGCACCTGAGCTCCTCACGCTGGGGCCCCAGCCCCACGTCCCCTGCAGGATCCTTTCCTGCGCAGAGAAACGCCCTCTCCCCAGTTGTCCTGGAGGTCTGCTAGGACAGAGGCTGCTGGGGCCAGGCCCTTCCCCGAGGGCATCCCTGTGTGTGTTTCAGGAAGTGCTTTCAGAGTTGGGCACTGAGGCAGCAGGAGCCCAGGAGAGAAGTGGCCCAGCCAGCGCCGTAGAACCACTTCCTGGCTAATCATCCACCCCACCCCGACTCAGAGCCACTACTCATTGAAATGGGTGTACGTGTAGCCTTTATGCAGCAGGTCGCCCGTGACACTAGAGGGGAGGAGAGGCGCCAGCTCTGGGGTCTGTAACAGTGGTGGAGTTTCTGAGTCACTTCTGTGCTCAAATGTAAAACTGTTGCTGCCACCCCTGCCTGACCCACAAAAGCCCCGTGTCATCCTTCCCCCTGCCCCTGCGTTATCTGGGGAATGCCTGGGGTCATCAACATCAAGGCTGCAGGTGGGACCCGTCCTCCTTCTCTGTCCAGTACAGCCCCCACACCCGCACGGACTCCCTCAGCACAACACCGAGTCCCCACAACAGACTACATGAACTTTGCATGTCAAAGATCTTTTCCATTTAATTTAGAAAAACCCAAACAATGTCACAAAGGGGCTCCAGAAATACATGCTTTTGAATTTCAGCCATGAAGAGGACGAAAGGAGACAGTGCATCTGCAAATATGGCTGCTTTCCATAGAAAGGTCTGTGCAGCAGAGAGAAGCCCAGCTCCCCCGCCAGTGTGAGAACACGTGGCCCACCAGGCAAGCGCTGCGGGGTCGGTGTCTTTGGTTGGCCGGAGCTTTGTCCAGAGCTGGCTGGAAGGTGGCCTGGCAGGAAAAGGGAATCTTCCTGTAGCCCCCCTCTAAAGAGAGGCAGGGGGAACAGGAGGCATTTAAGTTTGCTAGCCTTCTGCTGCCTCTGAGGCTGCAGGACACGCCATTTAAACCTGATACAAAGTGGGTTCATGACTCAAACTCAGATCTCACAGTAGCTCAGGGACACTGCGGCAGCCATGATGGGATGTGGGCAGGAGACACGGCTGGACACAGCTTCTAGACACTCCTGTGTTGTGCAGATCCACATAGAGATACACTAAAACCCTTTTTACCAAATAACAGTAAATAATTATACCAATATAAACAGGGCCTTTGACCCCTTCATTTTATTAAAATGGCACGTAAATATTAAACAGCATACTGATCACTTTATACTTCTGCTGGCCCCCAGGTGAGCTGTCGGGGAGCGGCTAGTGGGCTCCCTCCAAAGGCTGCAGACTCATGCATTGAGCAACTCGTGTTCTTTATCAGTCTTCCCAACAGCATCAGGATTTGATAATGGGTCAAGGTCAGCGAAGAGGCTGAACCAGGCAGTCAGGTCCGAGGCAGCCTTAGCAGGGTCTGGGGAGAAAAGAGAAAACATCAGCAAACCCACCTTCCAAATGCCCACTGCTGCCACGCTGGATGCAGGCAGGTCCAGGGTCATCTTGAAAAGGGAGGATGTTCCATCAGGTAAATCTCGTTGCACTCTGTCTCTGACAATCGTTAGGGAATTCCACGTTCCCCCGCCCTCGCTGGGTGGCTGGTTGGTTAACATTTCTGAACCGTGGCCTGACTCAGGGAAGGACGAGCTTGTAAGCTAACCAAACCCCACCTGCACCCCAACCCGGCGGATGGCCACAGCCCACGGAGTCACTCAAAACCTCAGGCCCTGCCGCTTCACCACAACCAGGAAATAGCACAGTTATTTCAAAAATCAGACTGAATGGCTGAGGAAGCAAGGGGCTTTCCAGTGTCTGCGGAAGGAATCTTCAAATCTGCTGGGTCAGTGGAATGATTATGGCCACTCTCTACACCCTTGGAAGCAAGAGACCCAAAGGGGTGGGCGCCCCAGCCTGGCTTCTCCTCTGTTCCCAGGGTCACTGCTTTCTCCAACTCTCTCCTGTCAAAGGGAGGAGGCCCCTGACATGCCCTCTCTTCTCCCAGGGTGCTCACAATCCCCTCACTCCTCAGCTGCACAGAACACTCCCTCCTACCGCCCTTCCACCAAAACACCTGCCCCGGCTTCCTGAATTCCACCATTATAGAACCAAATTATTTTCCAGATGAGGAGAACATTTTCAAAGGAGTGCCTCATGCAAGTGATCTTTAAATAAGGTGGGGGCTCTTTTCTTATATAAATCATTCCACATGAGAATCTAAGTTCATTGGCTTGGATGACCTGTGCTTTTTCCTTCTCCAGCAGGTGGGAATGTCATACTCATGAAGAACATGTCTCTCTGACAGGTTATCCTCTTAGTTGAGAGCAGCTAGGAATGTGCTTGCCATCTGGCTGAAAAGAGTCTCAAAAAACACCGGGAGGACAACTTGCTAAAAGTGGTTAGTGATGGGATAGAAGC
>RJWJ010024727.1:0-24585 GCA_004363605.1 Indri indri | reverse complement strand
GAGCTTACATGTTAGAATAATTTTACGATGCCAGTAACATCTGTTCATTTTAAACATCAGAGGGAAATTTGTACTCTGTTTCAAAAGTATACCAAGTGATATTACTTATAATAGAATTAGTAGCCTTGGAATTGAATTGCTGCTCTTGCAGTAAATATTGGCTAGTGCATAAATCACGTGGACCTCTGTGCCTGACTCTATTTTGACCTAAGTAAGGCTAAACATTTTTGCTTTCTCCCAAGCTTTGTCTTTGAAAAACCTGAGACCAAAGTCAACATTTTCTACGTTAGTTTCCATTATAAAAATTAAAGTCAATATAATCCATGTAATTCAGACTTTATATTTAGATGAAGAACAAATGTAAGTGAAGCTTCGCTGATGCATGAACTTTAGAATTTGGAAGCAGAGGGCAGGTATTTGACACATTTACCTGCATTAACATTTCATCTTTACTACCTTGAGGCATCAGCCAGTGTGTTGTTTCCTTTCTTAACCATCCCCCTACAGTCTGCCTAGAACAAAGACAATATTCAATTTAAAGGATGTGACAGGTGTGAGGTGACTGGAAAGTTCTTCCAAAATGAGAGCCGATTACACACCTCCCATTCAGGAAATGAAAAGTGCTGGAAATGGGAGAGAATTTAGGGGAAAAATAGGTGGAAACGTGTAGTGTTTCTGCTCACCACTTCTTTTCCCACCAAACATATACTGGGGTTTGGGGTTGTAGTAAGTTGGTACTGACAATTGGGTCTGTCCTTTTAGCAATTCAGATAAGGATGCAAGTGGCCCTGATTTGCGCTGTCTGTGGTTGGCAGTTTATGTAGTTGGCATCTTTACTGCACTTGTAAGCTTAGGGGTTTTGGCAGTGACAAACCCAGCTGCTTCCTTTGGAGCTGACAATGGTGTGAAAGGGAATTGAAAATCTCCTTTGGTCCCAGAGAGTCTCAAAAGTTAACTGCAAGAAAAAGCTTGTGTCAGTTACCGGAAACCATGCTGCCGAGCTCTCTGTGTCAAGAGAATGTGGGCACTGTGTCCTCAAGTAAGCAGCTACAATTTGATGGGATCTCCTGTATTATGAAGCTGCATTCCAAACCCTCTGGACATCACCTCTATGCCATAAGAACAGATCAGGAGAACATGAACAGTTGTTCCACCTCAGGGTCAGCCCAGACAACTAGAAAGAAAATGTCAGCAGTTGCCAAACACATGCTCCAATGGCAATTTCCCTCCCTCTGCATCTGGAAGCAGATTTGGTACAGGAGAATAATAAAACCAGAAATGGAATTTCCAATTGGATTGAAACTGACATGAAGTTTGGTTTTGACTGAGAAAAGGGTTCCTGAATTCCACCATACTTACATAAAAGGTTTAGATTTGAATAACTGTACAGAAGATAGGAAAGTTTTTAGAAGTTGTATACCTTTGATATTTGTAGATTGTCCCATTACATGTAGTATAAAAGATTTCCAGGCCATGCGTGGTGGCTATAATCCTAGCACTTGGGGAGTGGAGGCAGGAGGATTTTGTACAAGCACATACCCGCTAGTAGTAGGAGCCCAGGAGTTTGAGGGTGCAGTGAGCTATGATGACACCGCTGCGCTCCAGCCTGGACCACAGCAAAACACTTGTCTCAGGAAAAGATTTCTGGACCATGTGGGGGAAATCTGCTATTGAATCAAAGGTCACCTGGATTTATCATACTATCTTAGGGATAATTTAGCTTCTAAGAAAAGATGTAAAAAGAGTCTTTACTTCTTGGGAACTGATCAGGGTGACCAACTTTCTCACTTTGCCCACGACTGTGGTTTGCCAAGACAGAAGGGCTAAAAACTGAGGAAGTCAGGCAAATTGGGACGAATTGGTCACCCTAGGATTTATTTTAAATGGAAGCACTTTAGGAATTTTCAAACTTTGAAATTCCGTATTTCTTACAAACTTACATAATTCGTCATTTAATGTGTCTCAACTGGTATGCCTGTAAATATTTTTCACGTTAATCTGTAAGAGTAAAATACTTGGTGGCTATTCATACTTCAGTAATTATCTTAATATCAAATGACCGAAATTTTTATAGCTCTAAAATAGGAAGCACAATAGGATTAGGTAAACCTGTTGATCTAAATACTAATAAAATTTATTTTTGGCCATTAGCAGTTCTAAGCTTTTCGAAATTAACCTAGTATCCTGCCAATGGCCTCAAAATTTTATCGGTAAGTAAGATAATCAAATATTCATCTTTCTTATGTAATGACAAAATCTGGAAAATACCAAATTACAAAAAAAATACAATGGCATAACTTTCAGTATTAAAATGTGAGTTATAGGCCTGGCGTGGTGGTTCACGCCTGTAATCCTAGCACTCTGGGAGGCGGAGGCAGGAGGATCGTTTGAGCTCAGGAATTCGAGACCAGCTTTAGCAAGAGCGAGACCCTGTCTCTACTAAAAAAAATAGAAATTAGCTGGACAACTAAAAATATATATATAAAAAAAAATTAGCCAGGCACGGTGGTTCATGCCTGTAGTCCCAGCTGCTCGGGAGGCTGAGGCAGGAGGATCGCTTGAGCTCAGGCGTTTGAGGTTGCTGTGAGCTAGGCTGATGCCACGACACTAGCCCACCAACAGTGAGACTCTGTCTCAAAAAAAAAAAAATGGAGTATAAAATTTGTATAAGTTAAATCACAGCATTCTGTAGAAAAAGCAACACATTTTGTTAAAAGACAAATAGTTGTTTAGGCCACAATTGAATAATATGAAAAAGGAAATAGTACCTAGTTCAGTGCTCTTAGGATTTTAAGGGATGAGAAGATTCTTAGAGAATGTGGTGAAAGCTAGAGACCAGTGGGCCACACTTGGCTGGATTTAAAGATGGAGGAAGGAGGCCATGAGCCAGGAAAAATCAGCCACTAGAAACTGGCACCTTCAGCAGATAACCAATAAGGAAACAGAGATCTCAATCCTACAACTACAAGGAACTGAATTCTATCAACAACTCAAATGAAGGCCGGGAATGGTGGCTCACGCCTGTAATCCTAGCACTCTGGGAGGCTGAGGCGGGAGGATCGCTCAAGGTTAGGAGTTTGAGAACAACTCAAATGAGCAAGGAAAAAAATCCTCCCCTAGAGCATCCATAAGGGAATGCAGACCTTTGGCCCCTTCGATTTTAACCCAGTGAGACCCATGTCAGACTTTTGACCTACAGAACTTTAAGATAATAAATTGTTAAGCCGCTAAGGTCGTGGTCATTTGTTAAGACAGCAATAGAAAACTAATACAATACATAAATATCTAGTCTTTCATTATAAGGTATGGGGGGAAGTAGGGATGGGAAGGTGGAGGAGAAAAAAATTAACTTTACAAAGTATCAAAATTCTTAGAAAATCTTAAAAATACTTTGTGCATGTTTTAAGGCTATGAGAAAAGGAAAGAACAGTATCACTGTATTCAGAAGTTGGCCTGGCAAAGAGAAATTGGTGGGAAACCCATGGCAGCAACAGAAAGGAAGCAGTTAGCCAATGGGTAAGATGTTTGTTCACACAAGGCTATTGCTTTTTCTGCTCACCCTCAAAGATCTTACCTTTGCCGATCACCTACTCTTTCTGAAGTCAAAAACTGAGGAAGTTAGGGGAAGAGGATTGGAAAGGAAAATTCTCACTTTACTGCTCATTAAATTCATTATGGGAAGATTGTTCTTGTTAAAGCTCCCATGGACAATCCCTGGAATTATCTTTTATAACAAGCTAAAGAGACCTTGTGTAAATAGGACTGTGTATAAACAAACCTATGGAATTGCCTATAGATTTTCTTTAAGAAAAAAAGGGCCATTCAATAAAACCCTGAAGAACAAGCATGCCTTTATAAATAAATTATCAACTCTCAGCCTCAAGAGATACCCTATGGCAATTGAGGGTCACCTTTGCTAGGTTACACATAACATGAAGAAGTAAAAGTCAAAGGTTTAATTAAGTATTTGAGCCTGAGTGCTTGTTTTATATCCTTAAGTCAGTATAAGCTCTGCTTTGTGAAAAAGACTATTTGTTGTTTCTTAGAAAATTAACTCCCTATTTTAGAGGACACGTGACCATCCAATGTAAAGATTGTATTTCCTGGTCTCATTTGCAGCTAGGTGTAGCCACGTGATGAGACTTGAGCCAGAGGTATGAACGTTGATACAATGTGTGCAACTTTGAAGAAAGGTCTGTCCTTTCTGCTTGGCTGGAATTTAGACATAATGCCTTGGTCAACAATTGCTATTTTAGGCCACGTGGTGATTTTTAATGGAAACCATACAACGGTGAAACAATATATAAGAAGCTTGAATTTCTGACAACACGAAACACCTGCCTACCTACCTACCAGCCCTACCATCACTGAGTGCCAACATGGAACATCTGTCAGCCCTGTATTGAGTACCTCTGCACTTCTTGAATATGAGGGAGAAATGCATTTCTATATTTACCTCTATTATTTTGGATTTCCTTGTTTCTTGCTGTTGAACCTAATCTTATTTTAATATACTGCCAATTCCCTTATTCCGGTTACTAGCACAGATAACTAGGAATTGACTATAAACTTTATTTTATCTACTCTAAATAGAACATTTAATACTTTTTATTGGAGGATTGAAAAAGTGATGTTTAAAGCCATATTTGTTTCTAGAATTAAACACTGATGATGGTTGTGCCATATACTAAATATCACTGAATTACACACTTTTTAAAGTGTGAATTTTATGGTAGGCAAATTATAGCTCAATAAAGCTGTTATTTTAAAAATATGTTACAATAAATCATTCAACAAAAGTATTAAAATGCTTAAGTATTTTAATTAAGCTTTCATTTTAATATAAACTACCATTTCAGTGGGATATGAGAAGTATTTATTAAACAAATTTCTGAAATATAAAACTTTACTCAAATGCTTTAACTTGTGACTATTCCAATATCCCCCTTTAAATTTGCTTCTATCTTATTATTATTCATTTCCAGATTCAGATTTTGCATTACTTTGGAGAGCATTTTATCATCTTTTTTATCTCCTGAAGCAGCTCCTTTGTTCAAAGCTTCTTCTGCTACAATAAAAAACTGTTCAGTTGGCTGAAGAATGCTTACTCCATAGCCGTTGTTATTGTAAATATGATTATTAGTCATCTTCAATTTGGGAGCTGGAAGAACCTGTTAAATTATTTGAGGAAATTAGTTTTTCAATAATTTTTATAAACAAATATGAAAGTAATGAACATATGAAATTACCCTAGAACTTATTCTTGGGTTAAAGTGTTCTTTTTAAAACAACTGAGACTCTCAGTTTTGAACATATACTATTTTCTGGGCAGTGATTAATGTAATATTAACTACAAAAATATTTAATGAGAAAATTTTAAATGAAGTTTTCAATTTATTTTTATCAGTTATTGATAAAAATAACTAATTCTAGATGGGGATACAGCAATAGCCCATGCAGTTGACCTTATATAATGTAACAAGATAAACACGAAAATAAATAATTTCAAATAATAATATGTGATGTGGAGAAAATAAAATAGGGCAATGTGATAGCATGACTGGGTGGGGAGGGGTTACCATTTAACTAGAGTGTTCTTTATAGTAAGTTTCTTTGAAGAGGGACAATTACATTCAGATATAAATAATGAGGTAGCAGCCACTTTAAGGTCTACAGAAAGAGTGTTTCAGGTAAAGGCAACAAGAGCCACACAAGGTTAATAATTTCTGGGAACACAAAGAAAGCCAGTGTGGCTTGAATATAATGCATGAGAGGAGGAGTGGAAGGAGATGAGGTTGGAGAAGGCAGGGGCCGGATCTTGTCAGATTTTTATGAACCATGCTCATTAAACTTTAATGTATATATAAATCACCTGAGGATCTTGCTAAAAATCAGATTCTGCTCAGTAGCTCTGAGGTAGGGCTCGAGATTCTGCATTTCTAACAAGCTGCCAGGTGATGCCAATGCTGCTCACACTGAGTAGCAGGAATGTGATTCTTAAAGTGTGAGTTCAACCAGCAGTATCAGCATCACCTGGGAACCTACTGGAACAAACCCTCAGGCTTTACCCCAGACCTACTGAATCAGAAATTGGGTGGGCCTCTGCAAGAGTGATTCTGACGCATGCTAATATTTGAGAATCACTGAAAAATTGAGAAATACTTAAGAACAGAAAAAAATGGTTTAAGAACAATCAAATATTTCAAAATTGCCCCCATTTGTACCTTTTTTCCAACCAATTATCTGACTTTGTGTCCAAAATCATGCTGGGTGGGGAGCCTACTAGTAGTATATAATTCCTGCCCTCAAGTAATTTATAATCTATTTGAGGAGACAAAATGTACATTCGTAAAACAAAGAATTAGAATGTAGAGTTCTAGGAAGAAACTTCATAAACATAAAACTTCATTAACTACACAAGCCTAGAGAGGGACCTAGAAAGACAGGATTTACAGAAGCAGAAAGGAATGGGAAGACATTTCACCTACACATTATTGCTATTAATGTTTTAATTGGTTAGCTTAAATCATTTTACACAACTTTGAGAGTAAGACAAACTGTTTCCTAATATATTATTATTCTCTTAATTTGCTTTACTTTCCAAAATGTATTACAGATCTGATCAATGTAAAATCTAAAATATTTTTCTAAGAGCAAATCCTATCCACTTTCTCAAATTTAAAGTTATTTGCTAAGAGTTTAAGTTGAAATTATTGAATAATTATTAAATTATTAGGCTAAACTTGTTTCCCATCAGCCATCATTTAACTATATTTTAATTATTACTGGTACTATTCTTTTCCAAATCAATAACATTTAAACTACATTTTAAGACTGAAACTTATAATTCTTATAACAATTCTACATTAAGAAATAAGAGACTACCTTCATATTAACTCCACCTAAGGTGCTTTTTGAACTGTCACTAGTTCTCAGGTTATTACAGTGATGAATTTCATTTCTTTCCAAAATGGCTACGCTCCCAGGATACAGTTCAACACCAGCACCCTGTAAATTAAAAGCAAATAAAGTTATTTACAAAACACATACATAAATCCCTCTCCAAAATTTTCTTTCTTTTCTTTTTAGAGACATGGTCTTCCCCTGTCTCTGTCACTCAGGCCAGAGTGCAGTGGCGCGATCATAGCTCACTGCATCCTCAAACTCCTGGGCTCCAGAGATCCTCCTGCCTCAGCCTCACAAGCAGCTGGGACTACAGGTGTGCACCACCATGCCTGGGTAATTTTTTTGTTTTTTGTAGAGATGGGGGTCTCACTTTGTTGCCCAGGCTGGTCTTAACTCCTGGTCTCCTCCTTCCTCAGCCTCCCAAAGTGCTGGATTACAGGTGTGAGCCACTGTGCCTAGCCTCAAATTTTCTTTAAACTTGAAAATTGTAATTCTATCTATATTAGCAAGCTAAATGCTAAGTTACATGAAAATACATGATAACGCATGCAACGATTTATTGCAGAGATAATGTTTAAAAATGGTGAAAACAAAATATCTTTTAGAGAATCATTAGGCCTAGAAGGAAGGTTGAGGTCATACAGTCTTACTCTTTCACCCAAATGAATTCTTTAGAAAAGAGTCCAAAACCACTTTAGGCAATTGTTTCAATAGTCATAAAAATTTACATCAACTGTAAATCCCTCATGATGCTACTAAAGTAAATTTCCTCATTTTAGTGGAAATTAAGAAAAAGTCATTCCTTAAAAGGATGCTGTTGTTTTTCTACTTCCTTTAATCTTTTCTCTCATTCAACTCGTCAGTCCTTCCATTGAAGCACTTGCGATTGTTATAAGACTCAAGTTTTTTTCTATGTCCTGATTATTTAGAAGCTGTCAGAATGAATCACAATACCTAACAGTAATGTCAATAGCTTATAAATACTTACTTCTCTTTAAATAAACCATCAAATAACTGACTCATGATTGCTTTTATAGCCACTGATTTCCAGATTCTTTAAAAACCACGTTTAAAGCTAATAATTCCTTACTTTGCGCCTGGGCAGTTTACTTTTCCTAAGTGTACTATGACTCTCTCCTACTTGTCCTCATTTTGTTGAGTTCTACCAGTTTCAAAGTTTAATTATAATTCCATTCAAAGACGAAGAAACTGTTACCCTTCGTTTGTATATAAGATCACTCAACCCAAAGGAAAAGAAATCATTTTATCAAAAAGACACCTGCCCTCAATTGTTTATCACAGTACAATTCACAATTGCAAAAATGTGGAATCAACCTAAACGCTCATCAATGCATTGAGTAGATAAAGAAAATGTGACATACATATATAGACACACCATGGAGTACTACTCAGCCATAAAAAGGAATGAAACAACGTCATTTGCAGCAACTTGGATGGAACTGGAGACCATTATCCTGAGTGAAGTAACTCAGGAATGGAATAACAAACACATGTTCTCAGTAAGTGGGAGCTAAACAATGGGCACACATGGGCACAAAAAGATGTAAAGGACGTTGGAAACTAAGAAGGGGGGAGGGTGGGAGGGGAATGAAGGATAAAAACTTACCTATCGGATACAATGAGCACTGTCCTGGGGTCGGCACACTGAAAGCTTTTACTTCAGCATTATAGAGTGTATCCATGTAACAAAAACTTTTGTACCCCTTATTATTTTGAAATAGTAATAATTTTAAAAGACAGAAAAGGTCACTCAAAGTTGTTATCTATAGTCATACAAAGCCATACTTTTTACAGAATGAAATACCTGGGCACCAGTTATTTCGCTGTCTGTAATTGTCAAAGCGGCCCCCGTAAGAACACACACTCCTGTTCCTTCACATTTTAATATACAGTTTTCTAGAGTCATGTGGCCAGATTCCACCACCACGATACCATCAACCGTCCCTTGTTGTATCAGAGACAGATGCATTAGTTTCACATTGGCAGCTTTGGACACCACAAAACTGTCATGAGAAGGTTCAGAAGTAATCAAAATTTCCTCTCTCTTTCCAACTCCTGATTCATAGAGATAAAAACACATAATTAAATCAGTAATCCCAAATTTTAAAGGACTTCAGTCATTCAATAATACTTGCTATTACTAAACTTTCCCTGTCACATATTTTTAACAAAGAATCTACATAACTATTCAGTTGTTAACTAAGTAGTTACTTAACTGTAATGTAGTCTTTTGTCCCCATTTTGATCCCACCATAGAGAAACTCTGACTTTGTAATCAATCTGAATGTACCAGTGGTATTTACTCAACTATATATTTCCCCAAATCTTTTTTGTTTGTTTGTTTTTTAAGAAATGGGATCTTGCTGTGTTGCTGATGCTGGCTTCAAACTCTTGGGCTCAAGAGATCCTCTAGCCTCAGCCTCGTGAGTAGTATATTTCCCTAAATCTTACAATCAGCAGTCATGTACAAAGTGTCTCAGATAAAAAAATATACCATACCCTTAATCTGGTTTCAAAACCATAATTAATTACCATAACTTAAAAAGACTGGCAGCGACACTTGAACTAATTAATTAATTAGATTAGTAGTACCCATGATTTTGCTCTGGAGTAGTCAAAGCAATTATCTATAATAAATTTAACATCAACCCAGATATAAGGAGTTGGATTCTCAAGAAGCTGTAAATGTTTTAAATTATATATTTAATCCTTATTACCTATATTAGTTCAGCAAAATACTATTGATTACAATCATCAAAATATAGTGAAATTTTGCTTGATTTTCTAGTTGATAGGTAAGTTTAAGTCAACTGTTCTTTTGAGGAGAGACAGACACTGGGGATACCATTACTTCAAAGTTAAAAGTGTAGAAAGTTACTAAATATGTTCAGAACCTAAAAGAAGTTTAGTAGTAAACTCTGCTTTTCTACTTCTATTTTAGTAAGATAACATGTGAATTTGCCTTTTTGAGAAAATGGTGAATATATTTTAATACAGTCTTACATCTAGGTTTTCTTACTAAGTGATATGAGGAGTAGAGATTAAAAAAGGTAGTTTTGGTAATAATATAGACGGAGCATTATAATAGAAAATATGATAAACAGGTGTTAATTGTAAAAGGCACATAAAAGATTTTTGTGAGACATAAACTCTATTCTAATTTCTAATAATTCCATTAAGCATGTTTATAACACACATTTTGTCCAGTATAGATTGTTATTAAAAAAAAACTGCAAAAGATGCCCTGCTAACCCTTTATAATGATGTCATCAGTCAATAAAGCAAGATTTGCAGCTTGATATTCTCCTGGAAAAATAACTACTGTATCTCCACTGTAACAACTATCCAAAGCCAAATCCAAATCATCGTGCTGTTGGAGAAGTGTGTCTGAAGATAAATCCTTTACCTAAAAAAGAAGAAATAAAACAGTGTACCTTCGACAATAGGTTAAACTGAAACATGTCATTTTAATGTTACTTATCAGACAAGTGCTTTTCCCAAAAGACTTACCTGTACAGTATTTGTTTATTAAATGCTTAAAGTATCAGTCCATCAATTAAGGTAATGATGAAATGAAATTTTCATTACAATTGCTAATAATTTTATAGCTATTAAATACTGGATATAAGCTGTGTGCCAGAAGTCATATTTTGAACTTTACATATGACCCCCTAAGCCTCATAACAGTTATTTGAGGTAAGTGTTATGATCCCTGCTATAAGGTTAAGGAAATTGAAGTTCAGCAAGATTAAATGAATTGCTCAATGACACAGAGTTAGGAGCAGCGAAGCCAAAGTTTAGATCTAGGTCTGTACGACGCCAGACCTCATGTTCTTCCCTGTGTACTACTTTGTTTTCTTTAACTCAGGGTGACCTTCACATTTTGATAAATCAACAAAATTTTATATAGTAAAGATTTTAGAGCTAAAAACAAAAAGTACCAAGAGTTTGCACTGGGAGTAGAAAAGGGGAGAGAACTTCACTATTAGTGTGATGAAGAGTGAAAGACTTTAAATATAAAATTTGGAAACTAAAAGTATATTCTGAAAAATTGCCTATTATTCTTTTATTCCAACTGAAATGGTATTACCATTCATATGTCTTTTTTCCTATTATAAAAGTACTTGTTTGTTATAAAAAACATAGAAAATGAAAGAAAGCATAACAAAAATGAAAAAAAATTAACTTGTAAATTCTTACCTAAATAAAACATGTATATAGATATTTCCTTGTAGTATTTTTCCCATGCATATATTCATTTATTCATATTCTAATATCATACCATATACTGTATATAGCTTTGAATTTGAATTATATTCTGATTCTTTCATTACATCACCTTTCCCACATCTTTAAATATTTTTTCAAAGCCTGATTTTTAATGATTACATAATAATGTATCACATAGATGTATTGTAATTTATATTATCATTTTCTTACTCTTATTTAGATGGTTTACAAGTTTTCAACATATGAAAATGCCACAAAAAATAAATTCTTACACATATCTCTAGTTATTTCTTTAGTATAAATTGCTAAACAGGGAATTACTGAGTCAAAAGGCATAAACATTTTTAGCCTCTTGGATACACTGCCAAAGTGCTCTTTAGAAAAGTTTAATTAAAACTTGGGTTGAGAATGCTCATTTTTGCTGCAAGCTCACCAACATGGGATTTTTAAAGAATTTGCCAGTTTAATAGACAAAAATTCTCACTATGCCTCATTTTCATTTCCATTCATTTAATACATGAGAGTGGACACTTTTCTCCAGATTTATGTAAAACTCTTATAATACTTACTAAATAAGCAAACCTGTAAATTCATTTGTGCTGGTATTACATACTACATACTCTAAATACTTTGGAGACAGACTGTACAAGGATTACTGCTAGTAATAAATAATTTGGAAGAACTCTGAAACCCTTCTCATTTATATTTTTCTTATTCACTGAAACAAGAAACACATGAGAGAAGAAAAAGTATGACGGAGGAAGATATGAGTTTAATTTTGGTGCCAGTTAATTTGCAGTGCCAGTGGAGTCACTAAATAGAGGAATTGAGTAGACTATGGATATAAAGGTCTAGAATACAGGACTTGACTAGGTATAGAGATCACAGAGTTATTTATTTATATGATAATTCAAGCACAGGAATGGTTGAGATTAGGTACAAGAATGTGTCAAGAGGGAAAGATTGCATCCTAGGACAGAACACTGAGGAACAACATTTAACAAACAGGCAGAAACACAAGATCTTACAAAGAAGAAAACAGGAATGGCCAAAAAAGTGGTAAGAAAATCAGGAGACTTGGCCGGGCATGGTGGCTCACGCCTGTAATCCTAGCACTCTGGGAGGCCCAGGTGGGAGGATCCTTTGAGCTCAGGAGTTGGAGAGCAGCCTGAGCAAGAGCAAGACCCCATCCCTACTGAAAAAGTAGAAAGAAATTAGCTGGACAATTAAAAATATATAGAAAAAATTAGCCGGGCATGGTGGCACATGCCCGTAGTCCCAGCTACTTGGGAGGCTGAGGCAGAAGGATTGCTTGAGCCCAGGAGTTTGAGATTGCTGTGAGCTAGGCTGACGCCACGGCACTCTAGCCCAGGCAACAGAGAGAGATACTGTCTCAAAAAAAAAAAAAGAAAAAGAAAAGAAAGAAAAGAAAATCAGGAGACTGAGATGTCATGGAAGAAAGAAGTAGAGTTGACCCTTGAACTACATGAGTTTGAACTGTGTGGATCGACTTATAGGTGGATTTTTTTCAACCAAATATAGATCAAAATACAGTATTCACTGAATGCAAAATCTGTGTATAAGGAGGGCAACGTTTTCTATACACAGGGTCCACAGGGCCAACCGCAGGACTTGAGTGTGTGTGGATATAGGTATATGCGAGTGGTCTTGGAACCAACCCCGCATTTATACTGAGGGACACTGTAGTAAATAATGTGAGATTCATCCATGTAACAAAAAACACTTGTACCCCCTAAATCTATTGAAATAAAAAAATAACAATACAAAAATAAAAAATAAAAAAGATGGTAATCTCTGTGTTGTACAGACTGCATTTGGCCAGGGGGAGGTTCTATATGACCACAATAGCATTTTCGGTGGTATTCTGGAGGCAGAAGGCAGATCACAGTGAGTAAAGGCATGAATGTGAAAGAAGTGGAGATAAGTGCAGACAAATATTTCAAGCAGTTTTGCTCTGCAAGGAAAGAAATAGAAATGTAGCGTTTAGGGTAGACACAGTTTCGTTACTACGAGAGAACAGAATTGAGCGTGTCTCGACATATTTAGAAAGGAGAGAATAGAGAGGAGAGGTTAAAGACAAAAGGAAGAGGGGATGTCACAGAAATGGTGGAGTAGAGACCTGCAAGAATTGGCTCTTTCACTGAAGCAAATACTAAGTTAGCAAGAACTGACAGAATCAACTTTTTGGAATTCTGGAATCTAATCAAATACAACAATGAAGGGAGTTCTTAATGAAGAAGCCACTAAAATTCAGTAAGAAAGCATTGTGGCATTTTTTGGTTACCCACCCATCACCCCCCACTCCCCAGATCTGCAGCAGCAGTGGGGATGGCAGCCCACACTCTTATTGTAGCTCATTGGTACCAGCAGGGGTTGGGGGTGGGTACTGTATGAGCTTTGTTCTTAAAATATTGTGGTTGGCATACTGACATGTCTGGTAGTTCTCTGAAGGAAGAAGCTGACCTTTGTTTGTTTCATCCCTCAGGTTAGAGTGGTTTTGCTTTTGCCCTACAGCTGCCTGGGGCAAGAGGCAACACAAAGTCCTCAAAATAGGAGGTTAAGGAGGAAGTTTCTTGGAGGAATAGGGCTTGTAAGAACTACTTCATATACTGGGGAATCTTCAGTGAAATGCACGTGGCCAGGGCCGGATGCATGCTCAAAAGAAACCTGAGAAGACTATGCTTGCACTGTTGGCTGATCTTTGGGTGAAAGCTAAGGCAGTTCTAGGCAGCCCAGCTTAGCTTTCAAGGAGTGCTTCGGCTCAGAGACAATCTGCAAAGACTAGGAGAGTTTTATTTTTCTTTTTAGCTGTAGGCATTTAAGGAAATCTCTCTCTGTCAGGTAACTGCTGAGATAACATAACAGAGACTTCAGCTGCCACCAAAAAAAGGAATACAGCCTTTGAAAAAGTAGTTTGGAAAAGTCATTAAACAGACCACTGAAGTCCTCAACAAATAATACAAACCCTGGGGAAGGGGTAGAATCCAATTTCTAGACTTACCACATTATAATATCCAAAATAGCCAATTTCAACAAAAAATTACAAGGCATATAAAGAAATAGGAAACTATCACCCATTCATAGGAAAAAAAATTGACAGACACTATCCCTAAGGAAGCCCAGATAAGACTTTGGACTTACCTGACAAAGACTTTAAATCAATTGTCTTAAATTTGCTCAAAGAGGTATAGGAAACCATGGACAAAACTAGAGGAAACCAAGAGAACAATGTATGAACAGAGAATATCAATAAAGAGGTAAAAAGGAACCAAATAGAAATTCTGTAGCTGAAAAGTATAACAGCTGAAATTTAAAAATTCACTAGAGAGGTTCAACAGCAGATTTGAGCAGGCAGAAGAAAGAATCAGCAATCTGGATGATAGGACAATAGAAACTATCCAGTCTGAAAAGCAGAAAAAAAATAAATCATGCATGAAGAAAAATGAACAGAGCCAAAGGGATCAGTGCGACACCATCAAGCACACCAATATACCTATTAAGGGAGTCTCAGGAGGACAGGAAAAAGAAAGGGACAGAAAAAATATTTGAAAAAATAATGGCTGGAAACTTCCCAAATTTCGTGAAAGACATGAATCTACATGTCCAAGAAGCTTGATGTGCTCTAAGTAGGATAAACACAAAGATACATTATGATCAAACAATTGAAAGACCAAACAAAGAGAATCTTAAAAGCAGCAAGAGAGAAGCAATTCATTAAGTGTAAGTGATCTTTAATAAGATTAACTGATTTCTCATCAGAAACCATGGAAGCCAGAAAGCATTGGGATGGCATATTTAAAGTGCTAAAAGAAAATAACTGTCAATCACAAATTCTATATCCAGCAAAACTATTCTTTTAAAATGAAGAAATCGACATTCCCAGATAAACAAAAACTGGATCTACCTTACAAGAAATGCTAAAGAGAGTCCTTCAGACTGCAATGAAATGGACATTAGAGAGTAACTCTAAGCCATGTGAAGAAATAAAGAATTCCAATAAAGGTAACTACATGGGTAAAGATAAAACCAGTATGACTATATTCTTGGTTTGTAACTTCTCTTTTGTTTCCTATGTAACTTAAAAGAACAATGCGTAAATAATAATTATAAATCCACATTAATGGGCAATGTATAAAAATGTAATTTGTGACGATAACATAAGGGGGGAAATGGAGCTATATGCTATTAAAGCTAAGTTGGTATAAATTCAAGCTAGACTGTCATTAATTTAGGGTATGAATTATAATTGCCTTGGCAACTACCAAAATATGACTGAAAAATATACAAAAAAGGAAATGGGAGTGAATCAAAAGGGTACACTAAAAAAAAATCATCAAACACGAAAGAAGGCAGTATTGAAGGAAGCGAATAACGAAAAAAAGATATGACACAGAGAAAACAAATAGCCAAATGGTAGAAGTAAGCTCTTCCTTATCAGTAAATGTAAATGGATTAAGATCATCAACTAAAAGATAAAGACTAGTAGAAAAAATAAAGTAAAATAATCCAATGATATGATGTTACAAAAAACTCACTTTAGATCCAAGACACAAATAGGTTAATCATGAAAGGATAGAAAAAGATATTGTGTATAAATAGTAACAGAAAGAAAGCAGGCATGGCTATATTAATACTAGACAAAATAGACTTTAATAAAAAATTGTTGCTAGAGACAAAGAAAGACATTATATGTTGACAAGAGTTAATTCATCAAGAAGATGTAACAATAAGCATACACTTACCAAACAAGGCCCCAAAATACATGAATAGTGGCAGAATTGAAGGGAGAAATGGTTCTACAATAGTTGGAGAATTCTATGCCATACTTTCAATAATGACTAGAACATCTAGACAGAAGAGCAATAAGGAAATAGAGGACTTGAACAGCACAATAATCCAACCAGACTGAACACACATATATAGACCCCACCCACAAATAATACACAAGCTTCTGAAATGCATATGGAGCATTCTCCAGGATATACCATATATTAGGCCATAAAATAAATCTCAATAAATACATCTTCTCTAACCACAGTGGAATTAAAGTAGAAATCAATAACAGAAAGAAGACTAGAAAATTCAAGAATATGTGGAAATTAAACAACATACTCTTAAACAACCAATGAGTCAAAGACAAAAACATAAGGAAAATTAGAAAATACTTTGAGATGAATTAAAATGAAAACATTATTGGATGCAGCAGAAGCAGAGCTCAGAGGGAAATTTATAGCAGTAAATGCCTGCATATCATAAGATCTGAAATCAACAATCTAACTTTACATCTTAAGGAACTGGAAAAAAGAAGAGCAAACTAAACCTGAAGGCAGCAGAAGAAAGGAAATAATAAAGATTAGGGAAGACATCAGTGAAAAAGAAAGCAGAAAAAAACACAAAATCAAAAGTTTATTCTTTGAACAACAAAATTGACAAAACTTTAGATAAACTGACTAAGAAAAAAGAAAGAAGATACAACTAACATTAGAAGTGAAAGTAGGGACATTGCTACTGAACTTACATAAATAAAAATGACTTATAATCACATACTATGATTATACTATAATTATATACATATACCTATGAACAATTATTCACCAACGAATACACTGATTTCATACCAACAAAGATTAAGTACACAAATTCCTAGAAACACATGAATTACCAAAACTGACTCAAGAAGAAATATAAAATCTGAACAGACCTATAACAAGTAAAGAGATTGAATCAGTAATTAAAAACCTTCCAGCAAACAAAAGTCCAAGACCCGATCTTCATTGGTAAATCTACCAAACATTTAGAAAATAATTAACACCAACCTTTCTCAAATTTTTCCAAAAAATCTGAGAATACTTCCTAACTCATTCTATGAGGCCAGCATTCTCTATTTTTTTGAGACAGAGTCTCACTCTGTTGCCCGGGCTAGAGTGCTGTGGCATCAGCCTAGTTCACAGCAACCTCAAACTCCTGGGCTCAAGGGATCCTCCTGCCTCAGCCTCCCAAGTAGCTGGGACTACAGGCACTCACCACCACGCCTGGCTAATTTTTTCTGTTTTTTAGTAGAGACTGTCTTGCTCTTGCTCAGGCTGGTCTTGAACTCCTGAGCTCAAGCAATCCTCCTGCCTCGGCCTCCCAGAGTGCTAGGATTACTGGCGTGAGCCACCGCACCTGGCCAGCATTCTCTGGTAACAAAGCTACACAGACACCAGAAGAAAACTACAGACCAATATTTCTTAAGAATATAAATGCAAAAATCCTCAAAAAATTCTAGCAAACCAAACCAAACAGCATATTAAATGAATTATACACCATGATGAAGTGAAATTTATCCCAGGAATGCAAGGGTGATTTAATATACAAAATCAATCAATATAATACACCACATTAATAAAGCAAAAGGGGAAAAAAACTTCATGATCATTTTAATTGATGCCAAAAAAAAAAGTATTTAAGAAAATACAATACCTTTTCATGATAAAAACACTCAGAAGACTAGGAATAGAAGGGAACTTCCTCAACACGATAAAGACAGTTTATGAAAAATTCATAGCTACCATCATACTCAATGGTGGAGACTGAAAACTTTCACCCATATTGGTTTGCTAGGGCTGCCATAATGAAATACCACAGACTGGGTGGCTTAGACAACAGAAATTTATTTTCTCGTAGTTCCAGAGTCTAGAAGTCCAAGATCAAGGTGTCTACAGGTTTGGTGTCTTCTGAGGCCTCTCTCAGCTCGCAGGTAGCTGGTCTCTTGCTGCCTCCTCACATGGTCATCCCCCTGGCATCTCTTTGTGTGTCCAAATTTCCTTTTCTGATAAGGGCACCAGTCAGATTAGATGAGGGCCCACCCCAAAGGCTTCATTTTAATTTAATCACCCATTTAAACGCCTGATCTCCAAATACGCTTACATTCTAAGGTACTGGGGGTTGGGACTTTAACATATGAACTTTGAGGGGATACAATTCTGCCAATAACTGTTCCTAACAGCAGGAACGAGACAAGAACGCTCCCTTTTGCCACCGCTGTTCAACACTGTACTGGAAGTTCTAGCCGGAGCAACTAGGCAAAAAGAAATAAAAGGCATCCAAATTATAAAGGAAGAAGTAAAACTATCACTATTTGCAGATGATGTGATCCTATATATTCTACGTATAGAAACAGAGAACTCTAGAATACAAGCAAGTCAATGTGAGACAAGCAAGTGGCGATGAGCACTAGGTGGTTGGACACAGAGGGCTGGGGCTAGAGCAAACGTCTGGCTGCGGACTTACGTATTGGGTAAGAACCTGTACGTCTGGCTGCGGACTTACGTATTGGGTAAGAACCTGCACGTGTAAACGAAGCTATTGGAGAAGATCAGCTCAATGGCTTAGGGATAACATAGCACAGAGAAAAGACCGGTACCAGGCATTTTGAGGACATGACAAAAAAAAAAAAAAGGAACTAGAGAGAAAGAAAACACTGACCTAAATCAAGGAAAATAAATATTTCAGTGAGAGAGGTGTGAACGCTGCTGAGAGGTCAAATGAGATAGAAATATTTACTCTTCGGCTGAGAACATTTTTTGCTTTGGGGCTGGCTAAATTTATACTCATCCTTTAGGTTTCAGCTGAGTTACTTCTTTTAGCCGGAATTGCCCGATTCCTAATTCTGTCTTATGTACCCATCCTATGTGCACCCTATACATACCCCTGCCGTAGCATTTATCACTCTGTGTTGTAACGGTAATTGCCTATTTACTTGCCCATATCTCTGCCGTACTTGAAATTCGTCAAATGTATGAAGAAGCAAGACTGTGGGTCTTGTCTAATACGTATCTCCCCTAAATGCAGTCTTTCTCACATTTGGGTCTCACCCTCACCATAGTACCTTGCAACATAGTTAGCACTCAGTAAATAGTTGTCAATATTAACTTACTTAGTACCTATTGTATGTTTGAGGGATTACCTCAAACATACAAGCCAATTTTAGATACTATTTCAGTTATTAATAACAGATTGTTTTGTTTCAAAGTATATGGGTCTCCATAAAATAGTTGGATTAGCCTTCCAGGACTATTCTAGCTTCTCTCTCAGTTGTTTTTATATTATTTGCTATTCAGCACTTCCAAGCCATTAATGAATCAGACAAGGTCTCTGTCTTCAGGGAGATACTTTTCTGATTATATGCAGGTAAAACTTAAGTGAACAAATAAGAATAGAGTATATTTCTTACCATTTCAGTAGTCATCACTTTTGCTACAATATGTGTTATGGTCTTTCCAAAGTCTCTTTTTCCTTTCCTACGCCTCAGAATTCTTGGAAAGAAAGGTCCATGAACTCTATAGTTGAAAACAGTTGTGATTAAATTAACATGAAAAAGACTCAACCTATCCTTTCTTACTAAATAAAAGCTTGGTACTAAGCACCTTTGAGAAACAGGTTTCATGCTTTGAATAAGATGATCAGTGAAAAATAAAAATAAAAAAAAAGAGAGAAAGAAACAGGTTTCGTTAATCGTAACCCCATTGAGAGCAATGAACAACTTGAGAGCAATATAATAATTAGATCTTTTAGATAATTGTGTTTAAACCCTTAAACTCTAAAATCTTTTCATTTCAATGGATTGTACCCCTGGAACTCTGCATGCACCCACGACAGCCATTGCCTCAGCCACCTCACCCCCTTCCAAGACAATGGAAAAATTTCCTGATTGTACTTTCACAGTTCACTGTGTTGTAGACTCACAGAAACCAGAAATAGCTTATGTCTGTGATAGTGAGGCATAAGAATGTTTGAAGACATGCCTAATTTTAGATATTATTTCAATTATTAACATTGTTTTGTTTCAAAGAATATGGTCTCCATAAAATAGTTGGCTATTGGCCTCCCAGAACTATTCTAGCTTCTCTCTCAGTTGTTTTTATACTGTTTGCTATTCAGCACTTCTAATTAATTCTATTCTTTCTCTTCTTTCTGCTTTTCTTTCTGCTTCCTGTTTCTTGTCTCTTAATCATAAGTATCTCCAAAAGAAAGTCAGAGAAAAAACTTTCAGTGTAATTGTTGGCTTTTATCATTACTGTCAGCCAAAAGAGACACTCCTTTTCCAGCAGATATAGATTTACCAGTAATCTCCTTAGGTATAATCTTTTGGGTTCTTTGCAGCACTCTGATTATTGCTTGATACTAAGGGGATGCAGCTTTAATACCAGTATCTTTGAGCTCTATCTCAATTATCAAATACTTTGTGAAGTTTAAGGTTTCAGGAAACCGTTTCTAACAATTTTCCATGCAAGTTACTAAAATTCAAAATTGAACATATTAGCAGTGTCCTCCAAAAATCTCATTAAATGTTTCAAAATCAAACCTACTCAACATTTTTATACCTATTTAAGCACGTGGTTTTAATCTTGGGAAACAGAGAACCACTCATATATTTTTTTTCTTTTGCCGTATACCAGGTAACTAGCTGCTCCAAGAGTAAAGCATCCTACTAAACATTCAGGAAACCACAGTAGTTTATAATGCTCTCCTAGTTTTAAAATCAAAGGTATATGTAAGTTCTTTTAAAAAAAATCATATCTAGGTATAATTTACATGAAAGGGACTCATTTTAAGTGAACTATTCCATGAGGTTTCACAAGTGTATATACTCTATTGACTCGATCACAATAAAGATGTAGAAAATTTCCATCGCACTGATAACCCGCCTCATGCAGCTTTGCGGTCAATCCTCCACACTCACTCCCAGGTACACACTGACCTGCTTTCTGTCATTGTAGATTTCCCTTTCTTGGAATTTTTTTAATAGACTTTATTTTTTAGAGCAGTTTTAGATTCATAGCAAAATTGAGCAAAAGGTACAGAGAGTTCCCATGTACCCCTTCTTCTCACACATGTAACCTTCTCCACTATCAATATCTGGCACCAGAGTGGTACATTTGTTTTTTTGCTTGTTTGTTTGTTTGTTTGTTTTTTGAGACAGAGTCTCACTCTGTTGCCCAGGCTAGAGTGCCGTGGCATCAGCCTAACTCACAGCAACCTCAAACTCCTGGGCTCAAGCGAACCTCCTGCCTCAGCCTCCCGAGTAGCTGGGATAATAGGCATGCGCCACCATGCCCGGCTAATTTTTTCAATGTATTTTTAGTTGTCCAGCTAATTTCTATTTTTTTTTTTTTTTAGTAGAGATGGGGTCTCGCTCTTACTCAGGGTGGTCGCAAACTCCTGACCTCGAGCGATCCTCCCGCCTTGGCCTCCCAGAGTGCCAGGATTACAGGCGTGAGCCACCTCGCCCGGCCCCGAGAGTGGTGCATTTGTTATAACTGATGAACCTACATTAACACATCATTATAAGTTCCTTGAGAGCAATGAACAACTTGAGAGCAATATAATGATTAAGATCTTTTAGATAACTGTGTTTAAACCCTTAAACTTTAAGATCTTTTCATTTTAATGGGTCTGTACATGGAAATCTGCATGCAACCCACTACAACCACTGCCTCAGCCGCCCCAACTTTCCAGTGCATCCAATCATGATCACCCAAAGTCCACAGTTTACGTTAGGGTTGACTCTAAGTGTTGTCCATTCTAGGGGCTTAAAAAAATGTATCCTGTCACGTATCCAACATTATAGTATCATACAGAGTAGTTTCAGTGTCCTAAAAATCCTCTGTGCTCTGCCTGTTCATCCGTCCCTCTCCCCTAATCATTGACCACCACTGATCTTTTTACTGCCTCCATAGTTTTGCTTTTTCCAGAATGTGATATAGTTGGAGTCAAACAGTATGTTGCCTTTTCAGATTGGTTTATTTCCCTGAGTATTATAATATGCATTTAAGTTTCTTCCATATCTTTCCATGGCTTGATAGGTCTTTTCTTTTAGTGCTGGATAACATTCCATTGTCTGGATGTACCACAGTTTATTTATATGTTCACCTACTAACTAACATTTTGATTGCTTCCAAGTTTTGGCAATTATGCATAAAGCTGCTATAAACATTCATGTGCAGGTTTTTTTGTGTGGACATAAGTTTCCAACTCACATGGGTAAGGAACATGATTGCTGGATCATATGGTGAGAATACATTTAGTTGTATAAGAAACTTCCAAACTGTCTTCCAAAGGGACTGTACCATTTTGCATTCCCATGAGCAATGAATGAGAGTTCCTGTTGGCCCCTACTTTTCTTGGAATTTTTTAGTGGAATTTTAAAGTGAAATAATACACTATGCTCTCTTTTGTGTCTGGCTTTTTTCACACAGCCTATTTTTGAGATCCATCCATGTTATCGTGCATATCAGCAATTTACTCTTTATATTGCTGAGTAGGATTTCATTATAGGATTTTCTGCATACAAGATCATATCATCTGTGAATAGAGATGATTTTATTTCTTCCTTTTTGATCTGGATGCCTTTTATTTCCTTTTCTTGCCTAATTGCTCTAACTAGAAACTCCACTACAATTTGAATAGAAGTGTCAAGAATAGACATCCTTATCTTGTTACTGATTGTGGGAGGAAAACATCCATTCTTTCACCACAAAGAATGATGATGTTAGCTGTGGGTTTTACATAGATGGTCTTAAATCGGTTGAGGAAAATCCCTTCTATTCCAAATTTTTTGAGAGTTTTTATCATGAAAAGGTGTTGAACTGTTAAATGTTTTTTCTATGTCTATTGAGATGATCATAGAGCTTTCGTTTTCTATTCTACTAACATTGTGTATTACATTCATTGATTTTCATACGTCAAACCAACCTTGCATTCCTGGGATAAATCCCACTTGGTCATAGTGTCTGATCCTTTTTATATGTTGTCAGACTCAGTTTGTTAGTATTTTGTTTATCATTTTTCATCTATATTCATTAGGGATATTAGTCTATAGTTTTCTTTTCTTGTTATGTGTTTGGTTTGGGTATCAAAGTATTACTGATCTCATAGAATGAGTTGGGGAAGTGTTCCCCTCTATTTTCTAGAAGAGTTTTTGAAGAATTGGTGTTAATTCTGTAAACATTTGTTAGAACTAACTGGTGAAGACATCTAGTCTTTGACTTTTCTTTGTGAGTAGTTTTTTTATTTGCTAATTCAATCTACTCACTTGTTACAGATCCATTCAAAATTTATGTTTCTGCTTGAATCAATGTTGGTAGATTGTGTCTTTCTAGGCATTTGCCCATTTAATCTAGGTTATGTAATTTATCAGCATGAATTGTTTATAGTATTCATTTATAATCCTTTTTTATTTATGTGCAGATTTTTATGTGAACATAAGTTTTCAAATTAATTGGCTAAATATCAATTAGGAGTACAATTGCTGGGTCCTGTGGTTAAACTAAGTTTAGATTTGTAAGAAACTGCCAAACAGTGTTCCAAAGAGGTGGTACCATTTTATATTCCAACAAACAATGAATGAGAGTTCCTGTTGGTTAATATCCTCACCAGCAATTGGTATTATCAGTTTGTTTTTTAATTTTAGCCATTTCTCATAGGTATGTAATGGAATTTCATTGTTGTCTTCATTTGCAGTTTCTTTTTTTTTTTGTTTTTTGAGACAGAGTCTCACTCTGTTGCCCAGGCTAGAGTGCTGGTGTCAGCCTAGCTCACAGCAACCTCAAACTCCTGGGCTCAAGCAATCCTCCTGCCTCAGCCTCCCGAGTAGCTGGGACTCTGGCAGGCACTCGCCACCACAACCAGCTAATTTATTGTTTCTATTTTTAGTTGGCCAGCTAATTTTTTCTATTTTTAGTAGAGACGGGGGTCTCACTCTTGGTCAGGTTGGTCTTGAACTCCTGACCTCAAGCAATCCTCCTGCCTCGGCCTCCCAGATGCTAGGATTACAGGCATGAGCCACCACACCTGGTCCAGCATTTTACATTATTCCATTTTTATCTACTCTTTTAACATGTCAATTATACTTCTTTTAAAAAAAAATGTTAGTGCACATATGGAAGTAACAATCATTGGACATTGGGCAGGTGGGAGGAGGTGGAGGGGATGGGTAAATTCACACCTAATGGGTGTGGTGCGCACTGTCTGGGGGATGGGCACCCTTGTAGCTCTGACTCAGGTGATGCAAAGTCAGTATATGTAACCAAAGTGTTTGTACCCCCACAATATTCTTTTTTTTTTTTTTTTGAGACAGAGTCTCACTCTTGCCTGGGGCGAGTGCCATGGCGTCAGCCTAGCTCACAGCAACCTCAAACTCCTGGGCTCGAGCAATCCTACTGCCTCAGCCTCCCAAGTAGCTGGGACTACAGGCATGTGCCACCATGCCCGGCTAATTTTTTCTATATATATTTTTAGCTGTCCAATTAATTTCTTTCTATTTTTTTGGTAGAGGCGGGGTCTCGCTCTTGCTCAGGCTGGTCTCGAACTCCTGAGCTCAGGACGATCCGCCCACCTCGGCCTCCCAGAGTGCTAGGATTACAG
>RJWJ010024726.1:0-24582 GCA_004363605.1 Indri indri | reverse complement strand
GATGATCTGTGTTTCTTGCAGCACTCTGTGGTAAAGATTGTGAGAGAGAAATACCTGAAGACAACATCATTTGAAAGCCAGGAGGAACTGCAGACGTTTATCAGTGAGCTCTATGTGTTCTTAGTAGATCAGATGCATGTGGCCCTAAACCAGGTAGGTGTCAAGAACTGCGAGCCCTTCCTTTTCTCTGTAGAACACCAGGGACTCCTATGAATGGTTCCTTCCTTCCTTGCTTCCTTTATTCAAAAAATATTTATTGAGGTGTGTGCTCTGTGTTACACTGAAAGCACAAAGACGAATAGTAGACACTGCCTAAGTTATAAGACTTACGGAAGAACAAGGAGATATGCTCTTTCAATTTCTTAGAAAAATAAATGTCATAACTTTCAAAAATGTGATAGAGGGGCCAGGTGCAGTGACTCATGCCTGTAATCCTAGCACTCTGGGAGGCCGAGGCAGGAGGATTGCTTGAACTCAGGAGTTCAAGACCAGCCTGAGCAAGAGCAAGATCCCATCTCTACTAAAAATAGAAAAATTAGCTGGGCATCGTGATGCGTGCCTGTAGTCCCAGCTACTCGGGAGGCTGAGGCAGGAGGATCACTTGAGTCCAGGAGTTTGAGGTTGCAGTGAGCTACAATGATGCAACTGCACTCTAACCATAGCAACAGAGCAAGACTCTGTCTCAAAAAAAAAAAATAGATTTGTCAAAAATAGATAAAATAGGCTATGTAACTTGTGAAATGAAAATGATCATTCCATTTATTCTGGAAACATGTACAATTCTCAATTCCTTCTTCAAGATAGTAAAAACAAAGGAAAACTATGAGTTTTCAGATATTACCACCCAAATGATAGTGACATTTGAAACACGCCTTTTCTGTTTGACTGGTGGTCTGCTCTCCACTCACTTGTCTGTTTATGTCTTTATTTGTACAGCTTTCTTCTTGCCTTCATCTGCTTATTTTTGTACATTTTCAGTTGTGGTTTATTTGAAAACAATGACAAAATCCATTTTTTTTTTTGTCCCCCTGGTAGTCTGTAACCAGCTATGCTTCTCAAAACCTCTACTCTATTTGCTCTTTCCTTCTCTGGGGTTTTTTTTTCTCTACCACCATCACCATTTCTTTCATGTTCAGCCTTCCTGGAAGAGATACGAAAGGAGTGTCCAGTATCATGTGTTTAAGAGAGGAGTCCTGCCTTGGGCATGGATGATTTGGATAATTTGATTTAGAAAACAGTTGAGAGTTGAGCATGAGCAAAAGAAGTTTTAAGTTTTGAGGAAAAACCTCATTAGCAGTGGGAGCAATAAATTAAATTATTTTATACTGGGTTGTAGTATGATCAGGTTTAAATTTGCTAAAACACTCTGATAGCAGTATGGAGGATGGGTTAGAGGTGGTAAAACTGGTGATGTTAGCTGGTTATTGCATAATAAGGAGGAAGGAGAGTCAAAGATTCTTAAGTTTAAGGTTCAGTGACTGGGTAATTGATACTAACATTAACTAGGACATGGACTACAACATGAGTACATTTGGTGGGAGACAGGTGATGTTGAATTCAGTTTTGGCTCCAGTGGGGTTTTGCTTAAGAGGGAGATCTGAACTAGAGGTGGGATTTACGGAACCATGACATATGGGTGCTATGGTCATAGACGAGACTGCCTAAGGAAAACATAGGTAAAGAGAAGAAAGCTGGCAGTGGAGCCCTAGGAAACACCAACATTTAAGGGATGAATGAGTGAAAGAGTTGAAGGAGACAAATAGAATTGTTAAAGAGGCAAAAAACCCAGAAGACAGTGGTGTCACAGAAACCAAGGAAAAATAATTTTAAGAAGAAAAGGTGGTCAACCTTGTCAAACATTCCTAGGAATTAAAGAATAAAATCTGAAAAGTTTTCATTGGATTTGGTAATAGGAGATTATTGTTAACTTTTACATAGCAATATCATTGTGATAATGCTAGGATTCAAATTGTAATGAATTGAGGAGTAAATGAGCAATTAGGAAACAGATGAATACAAATTCAGGAAGTTGTACAAAGAAGGAAAAAAGTGGTCAAGTAGTACCTAGAAATTACAGAGATTTTCTTTTTAAAGTGGAAGAACCTTGAGCACATCTACAGGTTTGGGAAAAGGAATTAACAGAGTGGGAGAAGTTGAAAATTGAGGAAAGAGAGGAGGGTAATTGATGGTAAGCCCAGGGTATACAACTGAGAAAGAACCAAGAATTTAAATGGAAGGATTAGCCTTGAAACAGAGAAGGTTGCAATGCCTCTTCCTCTGAGACTGAAAGGAATGAGATACAATAGATGCAGAAATAAATAATTTAGCTAGAGGATTTAAAAATTGAAGGATTTCTTGCCTAATGATTTCTGTTATCTCTGTGAAGTAGGATCTTTACTGAAAGTGAAGGGGATAAGGGTTGAATGAAAAGCTTGAAGAAAAGAAGAAAATTTAGATACTGCACAGCATTATGGGATATGCTACTGAATAAGGAAAATACGTAGATTACTAAGAGTATTAAAGGTCTTCAGCTAAGACCGAATCCTGTAAGAGTCTGGTGGCTTAGATATCTCTGTCCCTGTACAGTTGTCCGTAAGACCAGTGAGTGTCCCTGTTTAAGAATGAAGAAGTCATAGGTAGGAGAGTTTTCAGGACAAGTGCAGGTGAAGGACAACGATGCCTGAGATTTAACTGTGCTGGTGAGAGAATATTATCAGTGGGTAATCATCAGGTCCAGGCTGATCCATTTGGAAAATGATGGGCTTATTGGAAATGAAGGAAATAAAGTCACAGAGCAGTTTTAAGTGACTAAGTGACAAAAAGGTGGAAGGCTTGGAATGTTGGTTCTGGGAGTGGGATATTAGAGGTAGGTTGGCTGTAGAAGTGTGTTGCTGAAGGGATTTAGAGGTCAAGATCATCAAAACTAAAAAGAACAAAGAACAAAAGCACTAATCAAGTGATTAGAAACTCTCTTCGGCCCATCTCAAATTTGGCTTTACTCTCCACATTCCCTAGCATCTGTACTTGTTAAAGTTACTGATATTATTTTTACTTCTAATTAAGGAATTTTGTAGGCTCTTTCTTGGCCATAGCCTCTGACCCAGGATATTCCTAATTACACCAGACCTACTCTCCCAGTCTGGATGTATAGGATATATTCCTTTTCTGGTTCACCTCCTACCTTTCCTTCTGTCTCCTTTGTAGGATCGATCAGTCTATATATCCCCCTAAAACTATAGATCTGGCTTCCAAAGCTTTACCTTTATTCTCTTGCTTTCTCCATGTTTAAAGACCTTGGCTAGTGCTTGCCAACCTTTTCATGTCATGGAACCGAAAAAACGGAAATATCTGTCCTATACATTAGAGAAAATGAAGGAAGCTGTTTAAGGTCAGAGGTGATCTGCATGGGGACTCTGGCTACCCTGAGGGTTGAGGAGAGTTATTTCTGCCCTAAACAATTTTTACTCACTTTCATGAACTCAGACTGGTGGTATTTAGATACCTGAGCTTCTCTCTCACCCTTGATGTTTCTCTCTTGGTTCACTCTTTCTCTTACTGTATTGGCAAGACTGTAAGAAACATCAATATCATTTTAGATGGCATGACTGGGTCTCACATCCAATCTGTGCTTATAAAACCTCTCTACTTGTAATTGCTTTCTTTTGTCTGCTTAACACGTGGACAAGACCATGCCAGATGATATCCAAGACACTATTTCAACCATTTATACAAGCAGTGAACAGCTTCGACTCTTTGCATTTGAAGCAGAAGTCAATGAGAACTTTGAAATGGCAGCAGTGTATTATGAGGAGGTAATTAAACATCTTCCCAGTGATTGCAATTACTATTATTTTTGAAATATGGGTATAAGTAGTAGTTTTTGATAGTTTAAAATCAAACTTTATTGGTGAAAGGGTAGACACATAGATCAATAAAACAGAGTCTAAAAATAGGACCACATAAATAAGGGCATTTGATTTTTGACAAAAGTGTACAAAAAATTCAATGGCGAAAGGATAGTCTTTTCAATAGTGTTAGAACAATTGGGTATCCATTTGCAAAAAGAAATGAACTTTGATATAAACCTTAAACATTTTAAAAATGTCAATTCCAAATGATTCATATATTTAAAAGGAAACTATAATACTATAAAAACTTTAGAAGAAACATAGGAGAAAATCTTCTTGACCTGGAGTTATATAAAGAGTTCTTAAACATGTCACCAAATTGACCAAAGAAAAATGCGATAGATGGAACTTCATAAAAATTAAAAACCATTACTTTATGGAAGACATAAGAGAAAGAAAAAGTACAGATTAGGAGAAAATATTTGCAAAATATGTATCTGACAAAGGGTTTGTATTCAGAATATAAAGAACTTTCAAAACTCTAAAATGTTTGTGTATAAACATTTGTTTCAGTACCTGTTTTTAATTATTTTGGGTATATACCTAAGAATGAAATTACTGAGACATACGGTAATTCTATATTTAACTTTTTGAGGATTTTGAGGATTTTCACTGGGATTTTGATAGGGATTGCATTATATCTAGATTGCTTTGGGTAGTATTGACATCATAACAACACTGTCTTCCAATCCATGAACATGGGATGTCTTTCCATTTATTTATGTCTTTTTTAATTTCTTTAAGCAATTTTCATAGTTTTCACTCATCATAGGTGCTTTTTTTCAAATTTTTAGATTAACATATTTGTCATTTTAAGATTATGGCAGAAATTATTATAAATTGTTGATATACCATAAAATGAATCTTTAGGCTCCCCAATTATTAGATGAGTTTAGGGTGACCAGAATACTGACACTAGGAAGAAATGACTTGATGATTCAGTTTTTAAATTATTTCATCAAGTGTTTTTTGACCACCTACTAACAGCCAGAACAGTGATTGTGCTAGCCATTTGGGATTCAGTGGTAAGCAAAAAAAGAAGTCATGGCGTTAGCTTTCATAGAACTTACAGTATATATGGAATGTTTACTGTGTGATGTTATATGCATTAAAAATAGGACATAGTGTCACAGTAACCTTGGCTTTCCTGATGCTTTATGTGCCTAGAGGTTGGTCCGTGACCCACAGAACCTCGATCACTGGCTGGACTATGGTGCCTTCTGCCTTCTAACTGAAGACAATGTCAAAGCACAAGAATGTTTTCGGAAAGCCCTTTCCCTCAACCAGAGTCATATCCACAGGTATAGGTGGAAGGGAGATAAAGAATGAGTAGGAACAGATAAGCTTCTACATGAAATTGTCTTGGTTCCATGAATGTTCCATGTGACCATGTCGGTGCTCTCTTTTCAGCTTGCTGCTGTGTGGTGTCCTGGCTGTTCTGTTGGAGAACTATGAGCAAGCAGAAATTTTCTTTGAAGATGCCACTTGCTTAGAACCAACCAATGTTGTAGCCTGGACTTTACTTGGTATGGTATTTTCCTGTGATCTGAATGTGGGTTTTTTTTTTCCCCGTTATAAGAGTCTCTCTTTCCCTTTCTACTCTTAAATGACTCATCAGATAGTTCTTAAACTTGGTAAAAACATGGGAAAAGTAATTGAAATGTTACAATTCTTCACTTTATGGTGGTGGGAAATTAGTCATATTTCAACATCTTTCTTTCCTCAGGTTTGTACTACGAAATTCAAAACAATGACATTCGAATGGAAATGGCATTTCATGAGGCATCCAAACAGCTTCAGGCACGAACGCTTCAGGCACAAACAACAAAGCAAAAGAGCACTGACAACGCAGAGTATGTTGAAGAAGGCGGGAAAATAGGATCCAATTTAGGCCCTTGGGGACCCACAAATGGTTCGTCTACAATAGCAGTCAAGGTGGAAGCCTCAGCAGGTAGGGCCAGGGAATGGAGAGGATGAATGACTATTGGGAAAATTACTAGCCTTAAGAATGGGAGCTGGCATATAGTGAGTGCTCAGTAAATATTTTTTAAGCGAATGTGTACGTGGACTTCGAGTTACTTTAGGGATACGAGGAAAGACTCCTTACTTCTGAATATTTTCTCTTTCATACAGTTGGCAGTCTGAAGCTTCTACTGTTGAGATTCAGTTTTTTAATCTTAGGGAATTTACTGTCTTTATAAGTATTCCTAAAAGGGGCACGTCACTTGGATAAATACCTGGAAGTTGCATGGCTGGGACCGTGGATCATTTAGCAGTGTGCTTTTTATTTTCTGAATATTTGGGGATTTTTCCAGATATCTTTGCTTTTGATTTCTAATTTAATTTCACTGTGGTTAGAAAATATACTTAGCATGATTTGAATCCTTTTAAATTCATTGGGACTTGTTTCATGGCCCAGCATATGGTCTACCTTGTAAATATTCTGTCTATGCTTGAAAGGGATTTATATTCTGCTATTGTTGAGTGGAAGGTTCTATAGATGTCAATTAGGTCTAGTTAGTTGATTGTGTTCAGTTCTACTATATCCTTTGTAGTTTTGTACCTTTGAAGTTTTGTCTTAGTAGCTCTTTCTACCTCAAGTCACATTTTCTTCAATTAACTTTATAACAATTTCACATTTATATCTTTAACTTATAGGGATTCCATCTTTGAATGTGATACTAGGTAGACATCCAGTTTGACTTTTCTCCATATAGGGATCTAGTTTTCTCAATGTCATCTATTAAACAATCATTGTTTCCCCTTTGATTTAAGGTATATAACCTTAAATTGAGCTGTTTTCAATACTTCGCCTGACTGGCTATTATTGCTGGAAAAGATACCTCCCAAAGATAGGTACATCCATATGTTAAAGCAGTTAAGAAAGATAAAAAGAAAAAAGAAAAATAAACCAAAGATAGGTACATCCAAATGGAAGAAGTGAATCATGATGTTCAATTTTCAAACTGATAGACCAATTATACAAAAGTTTTTGTGGAAATCCATGTGGTAGATTTATTTATTCCTGATGCTAGTTGTTCCAACAAACTAGTTGGAAGGTGTTATATTTAAAAATTATTAACAAGTGAGTTCAAAACTCACTGAAACTCTTCTTTCAAAGATTTTCAAATGGCGAGAAAAGCATATTTCTAAGTTTTTAAAAGGTCAGATCTAGGCATTAAAAAATAGCCTACTGACTTCATTTTTTATTGTAAAATTACATGATCACATTACCAAATATTAATAAATACTCATCTTCAAAATGCTCCCTCTATATCACAAGTTCCTGTCACAAAGCATCTACTTTCTCTGTCATTGCTGGTGTCGCCACACCTTCAAGCAACAAAATGTTAATACATGTGTTTATTGTTTTTAAAATATCTTTTAGGGAGCATACTTTTTTTAATGCCTGGCTATTTTTAAAAATTTTTTATAGAGACAGGATCTTGCTATGTTGCCCACGCTGGTCTTGAACTCCTGGCCTTGAGTGATCCTCTGCTTCAGCTTCCCAAAGTGCTAGGATTATGGGCGTGAGCCACCATGCCCAGCCAGGGAACACACTTCTAAGGGGACTTGTTCTCATTGATAAAAGAGTAGAATATTCAGATCCCTTCTCCTTTTTATAAAAGGAAATTGCTCAACTTGTTTTAAAGTTTAAGTGTTCTGCAACAAGATAATCAAAAAATCTCTATGTGGTATAAAAGATGTTGGTAGTCACTACACATCTCATTTAGAGTATTACTAAGATTCTACTGTGTTTTTATAGCCTTGTTTTTATAAAAATTACCAAATTGGTGATATCTTTTAGCCCCTAGGGTACTTCTAGCTTCAACAGCATTGATGAAAACTTGCTTTTTAATAATTTAATGAACTCATTTCATCTAAAGTATTACCTGTATAACCTTACCTCTGAATGCTGTTTTGTGTATCATTCAAAGCAACCACTCCATTAATGATTACATTTACACAATTTTTCCTAAAATCATTGAGTTTATTTAGAAGCCCTACCCACTGTTGAAAATAAATCTTCTTTGTGTAGGTTTTCCTTTATTAACTCAAAATTATTTCTTTAGGTATTCCTGTTTGAAGTTTCCAACTATAATTATGTATTTGTCTAGTCCTTCTTTTTATTCCATCAGTATTCGTTTTATTGAAGCTCTTTCATTAGGTACATATATATTTAGGATTGTTATATCCTCTTAATGTATTGGCCCCTTAATCATTATTTAATATACCTCTTTATACTGGTAATATTTCTTGGTCTGAAGTCTACTTTTTCTGATAATTGATTTTAGCCACTCTACCTTTTTATAAATTACTGCTTGCATGGTATATCTCTTCCCATCTTTTTACTTTTCACCTGTCTATGTCTTCATATTTAAAGTAGGTTTTTTGTGGATAACATATAGCCAGTTCTGCTTTTCTTTCCAATCTGACAATCTCAGTCTTTATTTAGAATATTTAGACATTTGTATTAAATGTAATTGTAAATATGGTTGGATTGAATATACCACCTGATAATTTGTCCCATTTGTGCTTTGTTCTTTTTTTTCGCTTTTCCTGCTTTTTTGGATTAATTAGGGTTTTTTTTATAATTCTATTTTATCTCTACTACTGGCTTAATAATTATACCTCTTTGTTTTACTTTTTAGTGATTACTCTAGAATTTACAATATACAGCCTACCTTCAAATATTATACCTCTCGAAGAATAGTGGTAGAACGTTATCACGGTATACTTCCATATCATCCCTCCCATCCTTAGCGGTATTATTGTCATACCTTTTAAGTCTGTGAATGCTTTACCCACCTGCCCCACAAAGCATGCATGTTTCCCTCTCCTCTCCAGCAGCAGTTGGCTTTTACTTCTGCCCCATCCCAGAGGTGGTAGCTCTGTGCCTATGACCAGGGAACAGGAGAATTGCTTATCTCCTGTGTCCCCAGGAGCATATGACTTTTGATTCCTGTGAAAGAAGAACCTGTGAAGCAGGTGGAGTCCATGCCTGTACACTACAGAAGGGAGAGGTCTCCTAGGTCCCCAATCTTTTTCATGAGCACTTGGTGGAGGCTCATACAAAAGAGCTGGGGAGTGAGTATGGGATCCTCTTGGGTCTAGGGTTTAAAGAGATTCTAAATTGTCGTACTAGAACCACATTTGGCCCTTAAGAATTCATTAAAATTTCAGAAATTTCCTCCCTACCTGCTTTTGTTGGCAACCCCTTCTTTCCCCCATATGCTACCAAAGGTGAAACAGTTCATGTGTCTTGTCTCTGATCAGACAAGCTTCTCATTCCCTGGAATTTAATTAACCTAAATATGTTGATTTGAGACCTCAGCTCTCTAATGGGCTCAAAAACATTTAAGGACTCTTTAAAAGTCTTTAGCCAGCTTTTTCTCATTACTTAGGGTGGCAGCAATGAGCTCTTCTGGCTTTCTATACTCTAAAAAGAAGGGAAATTTTTCTGGTATTTCTTTATTGAAATAAAATTTAGGAATTATCATAAGCTGAAAAATGTTAGACATCTACACTTCCATCCAACTGTATAAAACACCTCTTACACTGAGCAAGAAAGAAAAGACATAGATGGGAAGAAAATTATTGTAAATTACATATTCAGTTACATACTTGTATACAGAATTAAAGAACTCTCTAAACAATAAGAAAACAATCCAATTGGAAAATACGCAAAGACTTGAACAAATATCTCTCCAAAGAGGAGATATGGATAGCAAATAAGGACATGTAAATATGTTCACCTTCAATAGATGTTAGAGACATGGCCTCATCACAATGAATTTATCACTGAACACATAGTTGCTAAAATAAAAAATATCAATAATGCCAAAACCTGGCAAGGATGCAAAGAAGCTAGATTGCTTATACATTGCTGGTGGAAATGTAAAATGCTATACCCACTTTGAGTTTTAAAGTTTTTTATAAAACTGAACATGCATTTACCATATAACTTAGCGATCACACTCTTGGGCATTTATCCCAGAGAAATGAAACCTTATGTTCACACAAAAACTTGTACACAAATATATGTAGCAGCTGTATTCATAATTGCAAAAAACTGAAATGTCCTTCAATGGGTGAAAAACACCTTGCATAGCTATGCAACAGAATACTACTTAGCAATGAAAAGGAATGAGCTATTGATCCATGCAAAACCATGGTGAATCTCAAGGTCATTATGCTTAGTGCAAAAAGTTAATATCAAAATGTTATTTATATAGCATTCTTGAAATGACAAAACCATAGCGTGGTGGAGAATAGATTAGTGGTTGCCATGGGACAGGGACCGTAAAGGGGAAGCACAAGGGAATCCTTTGTGCAATGGAACAATTGTGTATCTTGATTATGGTGATGGTTACACAAATCTACAAATGTAATAAAATTGTTCACAACTACACAGAAACACACAAACGAGTGCATGTAAAAACTGGTGAAAACAGAATAAGGTCTGCAGTCTAGTTAACAGTATTGTACCAATATCAGTTTCCTAGTTTTGATATTATGCTATAGTTATATAAGATGTTACCATTGAGAGAAAACTGGTGAAGAGTACATGGGACTCTATGTACTATATTTTCAACTTCCTGTGAGTCTATAATAATTTCAAAATAAAAATCTAAAAAATCCTTATGTGTAGCAATTAAGAGTATTTATATGGGCCAGACACAATGGCTCATGCCTGTAATCCTAGCACTTTGGGAGGCTGAGGTGGGAAGACTGTTTGAGGCCAGGAGTTCAAGACCAGCTTGAGCAAGAGTGAGACCCTGTCTCTTCTAAAAAACAGAAAAATCAGCCGGGCATGGTGGCGCATGCCTGTAGTCCCAGCTGCTTGAGAGGCTGAGGCAGGAGGATCACTTGAGCCCAGGAGGTGGAGGTTACAGTGAGCTATGATGATACCACTGCACTCTAGCCCGGGAGACAGAGGAAGACTCTGTCTCAAAAAAAAAAAAAGAGTATTTATATGAAGTCTCAGAATATAAAGCTCCATGTAAATTGAAGGCAACAATAACTTTAAAGAGGCAATAAATATTAAAAACTTTATTTGCTACATTTCATTATATATTATCTATGCTGTCGAGGTTATTTGTGTCTTCTAATTGTATTCCCATTTGGAAATACCATACAATCATATGCCATTGTGTATCTCTTACCAACTCTGCATTCAGTAACATAATATTGGTAGCTTAAATTGGCTATGGTTGGAGAATTTACATCATGGAAATCAGCAATGAATACAAACGAGGCTCCACACACAGCCCTGAGAGTTAATTGTTTTATTTACCAGCTTTCCACTGGATGTATAGGAAAACTTTGAGTATTTGGAAATTAAACAGTACACTTCAAAATGACCCAAAAGTCAAAATAGAAATCACAAAGGAAATAACAAAATAGTTTGAACTGAATGAGAATGAAAGCACAACAAATGGAAATTTGTTCCTAGAGGGAAGTTTATAGCTTTAACTGCTTATATTAGAAAATAAAAAAGGTCTAAAATCAATGATCTAGCTTCAATGAAGAAGCTAAAAAAATAAAACCAAATTAAACCCAAATAAGTAAAAGGGAAGAAATAATAGATCAGAATAGAAATCAATAAAATGTAAAACAGGCAAAAATAGAGACAATCAATGAGACCAATAGCTTATTCTTTCAAAAGATCAGTGAAATTGATAAATCTCTCCTACCTATTTCACTTCTAGGAAAAAAATAGAAATTGATAAATCTGATCAGGGAAAAAAAAAGACACATCAATATCAGGAATGAAAGAACAACACTGCAAATCTTATAGATATTAAAAAGATATAAGGGGAAATTATTAAAAATTTAATGCCAACAAATTCAACAACTTAGATGAAACATACAAATACCTTGAAAGACATAAACTAACAAAGCTTATTCAGTAAAAAAGAAAAAAATCTGAATAGCCCCATATCTCCTAAGGACATTAAATGAGTAATTAAAACTTCTCACAAAGAAGACTCCAGGCCCAAAAGGCTTTATTGGTAAAGTCTATCAAACAATTAAGGAAGAAATAATTTCAATCTTACCATACATTCAGGGAAGATTGGAAAAGGGAACACTTCCAAACTCATAATTTCAGAGCAGTAATCACCCTGATATCAAAACCAGACAAAGCCATCTCAAGAAAAAAAGAGCACATACCAATAACTTTCATGAACCAAGACATAATATTAGGTTATTAAGTGTGGAATGTCCGATTTTCTCAAGTACTAAGTTTGACAGTTGATATCTCTGACATTTCACTTTGACACTCCTTGTTTATTTTTTTATGGTCAAGGTACATTCTTTCAAACACACATTTTAGCTCGTGATTATCTTTCAAATTTTTTTACAGCAATTTTTGTGAAATCATGGATAAGTCAAAAATGTGTGTTATTTTTTAATGTCAGTTCTGTCATGAAACCATTGCAGCACAGACAGCTCACAATATTACTGAAGTATTTGGGAAGGATGTGACTAATGAACGTGCACAGTACGTTGATGGTTTGAGATGTTCCATTCTGGTGATTTTAATCTTGAAAATGAGCCACGTGGGTGACCTGACACCAAGATGGATAATGATGAGCTGAAAGCTGCAGTGGAAGCGAATCCATCTCAACCTATGTGTGAATTAGCAGCAAGGTTTGATGTTACTATTCCAACAATATTGGACCATTTGAAACAAATTGGCAAGGTAAAGAAGCTGGATAGATGGGTACCTCATGAATTAAATGAGCATCAGAAGAGAAATCGTCTGGAAGCTTGCCTTTCTTTGCTGTCATGACATAAAGGCAAACCATTTCCACACAGTGTTGTTATGTGTGATGAAAAATGGATTCTTTCTGACAATCGCAAGCGTTCAGCACAATGGTTGGATAAACATGAAATGCCAAAACACAGTCCAAAACCGAATAGTCATCAGAAAAGGCTAATGGTGTCTGGTGGTCCAGCGCTGGTATTATCCACTACAGGTTCATGAAACCTGGTCAATCAGTTATAGGAGATGCCTACTGCAACCAATTGGACAAGATGATGAGGATGCTTGTGATTAAGTAGCTGAGATTGGTCAATAGAGACAGGCCAATCCTCTTGCAAGACCACATGTTGCAAAAAACAATACTACTCAAACTACAGAAGCTGGACTTGGAAACTCTCTGTTATCCACCATATTCTCCAGACCTTGCACCAACTGACTACCACTTCTTCCAGGCTTTGGACCATTTCTTGCAAGGAAAAATATTCAATTCTCAACAAGCTATGGAAAACGCCTTTTGTGATTTCATTGCCACTCATTGCTGCTGGCATAAGCAAGCTACCATTAAGATGGCAAAACTGTGTCCATAGTTTAGGCACATATTTTGATTAATTGCACTGCTTCTTGTTTGAGATATAATAAACTAAAATTTTGATTCGAAATTGGACATTTCATATTTAATGACCTAACACTTCATAACAAACATTGCCAATTAATTTCAGCAACACATATAAAAGATAATATTGGCTGGACACGGTAGCTCACGCCTGTAATCCAAACAATTTGAGAAGCTGAGGCGGGAGGATCACTTGCAGCCAGGAGTTTGAGACCAGCCTGGGCAATATAGCAAGATCCTGTCTCTACAAAAAAAAAATAAAAATTAGCCAGGCATGGTGGCATGCCCTTGTAGTCCCAGCTATTTGGGAGGCTGAGGCAGTTGGATCACTTGAGCCCAGGAGTTCAAGGTTGCGGTGAGCTGTGATCATGCCACTGCACTCTAGCCTGGGTGACAGAGAGACCCTGTCACAAAAAAAAGAGATAATATATCCAAGCAGGGTTGTAAGTTTGGTTTCACATTTGAAAATCAGTGTAATTTACTGCTGGAATAGCCAAAGTTAAAAAGATTGATAGTACCAAGTTATAGAAAGGATATGGAGTAACTGGAACTCTCAAACATTGCTGGTGAGAATGCAAATGGTACAACCACTTCAGAAAACTGGCACATATTTAAAGGCTTTTTTTCAATTTTTTTAATTTTAATTTTTAATTTTTTTTGTTCTTTGAGACAGGGTCTTGCTCTGTCATCCTGGCTTGAGGCTTGAGTGCAGTGGCGTCATCACAGCTCATTGCAACCTCAAACTCCTGAACCTGGACTCAAGTGATCTTCCTGCCTCATCCTTCTGAGTAGCTGGGACTATAGGCATGCACCACCACGCCCAGCTAATTTTTCTACTTTTAGTAGAGATGGGGTCTCGCTCTTACTCAGGCTGGTCTCGAACTCCTAACCTCAAGTGTTCCTGCCACCTGGGCCTCCCAGAGTGCTAGGATTACAGGTGTGAGCACCACGCCCAGCCTATTTTTCTTATTTTTTATTGATGCATATTTTTGTGCCCTGCCTATTTTTCTTATTTTTTATTGCTATATATTTATGGGGTACATATGGTATTTTGTTACGTGTGTAAAAAATATGGAATGCTTCACGAATTTGTATGTCATGCTTTTGCAGGGACCATGCTAATCCTCTCTGCATCATTCCAATTTTAGTACACGTGCAGACAAAATGAGCACAAACTGGCAATTTTTGAAATAATTTAAACATACATACACATGTCAGCAGTTTCACTCCTGTGTATTTACCCAAGAGAAATGGAAACATATCCTTTCAAAGATTTATACACAAATGTTCATAAAAGATTTATTTATAATAGGCAAAAACTGGAAACAACCCAACTGCTTATTGATAGGTGAATGTAAAATAAATTTTCATGTATTCACACAATTGAAAAAACACTCAGCAATAAAAAGGAACAAGTTAGTGATACATATAACATGGATGAATCTCAAAAACATTATGCTAAGTGGATAAGCCAGCTGCAAAGGAGTACATACTGTATGATTCCATTTAAATGAAATTCTAGAAAAAGCAAAACAAATCTATATCAACAGAAAGCACATCAGTGGTTGCCTTGGACTGGAGCTTGGGGGATTATCTACAAAGGAATGCAAGGGAGCTTTTTGGAATATCAGTAATGTTTCATATCTTGACAGTAATAGAAATTGCAGAAGTGTATACGTTTGTTAAAATGCACTGAACTATTATATACTTAAAAGGGGACATTATTATATGTAAATTATACCTCAAAAAGTTGAATATTAACAATTTTTTTTAAGATCATCAGTTACTCCTCAATGATCGGTCTGCAGTATTTAATGACTCTCTGCTTCCTGAAATACATCTTGGATGGCCTTCTCATCTCCAACAGCTTTGGTTTCCTTTGCTAGCTTTTCTTTCTGGTCACACTCGTAAGATATAATCATTTCCCAGTAATCCAGTGTTACTTTCAAAAAGCTCTAACTCAAATTTCTATCTTTAACCCTGACATCCCCCTATAACCCCGCAGTTGGATTTTTCTACTAGTAAACTCAACTCCTCATCTTCCAAATTGACTCTGCATCATTATAGAGTTAATTTCCTCTTCCTTCCTTTCTTGAGCTTTCTCATCCCTCTATCAGGTTAATTCCCAAGACCAATTGGTTCTCTTTCAAAATGCTCCTTGCATCTTCCCTTTAGATTTTCACTACTCTCATTACCAAATATCCAGATTGTTGTAGCAGAAACAGACCTCTTTGTGTCCATCTCCAATTTTTTCTCCTTGCTGCATAGCACTGCTGATGTAATCTTCATATAATACCACTATACTCTAATTTTTCTGCTCAAAGCTCTTCGAAGTACCCCCTTCTCTTTCCTATAGGAGAAAAATCCTGGAATTCAACTATCAATACAGTCTAGCCCCAACCTACCTTTCCCTTGATTTTCCCTGTGAAATCCTCAGTACCCATTAAAATAGTTAGCTCACTATTTCTATGCTTTTGCCAGTGGCATGCTCCCAGCCTTGAATACCCCTCCCTCTTTACCTATCCATTTCTACCTGTTTTTCAAGGCCATATTTTTGCCCTAGCCAAGAGTGACCTTTTCTGATTTGTGGGCCAGCTAGCACTGATCATTTCCTGCCCGGCATTGCTTTTTGGTTTTATTTGTCAAACATTTATTTGAGAGGCAGCATGGCATGTTTAAGAGCTTCAGCAGATTATTTAACTACTCTGTGATTTACTTTTTTAAAATGAACATTATAAAAATAATATCTCATAATGTGAAAAACAAATGAGAGTATACATTAAAGTCCATAGTACAGTACCTGGCATATAGACATGTTCAAATATAGCTACATTTACTATCAGTATTATTTGAACACTGAGATGAGTAGAATCCCTGTCCTTTAGGGGCTTTTATATTATCTAAAAATGTATTAATCTCATCTGGATTCTCGAGATTCTGGATTTATTAATTGACTTTTAAAATAGGGATCTGTTTGACATTGTCATGACTTGGACTAGCATCAAGCTTGTACTGGGAGGTAACAGTGATGGAAACTGAACTTTCAGTTTAGCTAGTATTCTTTAAATTATTCAGAAATATTAACAAGTCTACTAAACAAATCTGTCCTTCATTAAATATTTAGGGAATATATTTCTTAGGCTTTGCAAATAATCTTTTAATACCCAATATAGGAAGTTTTTTTTTTTTCATTAAAATTTAATCATTTAGTGCCAGGAGCTGCATTATCCATTCTAGATGAATTTCTTGAAGAATCCTCCAAACTTCAGTCTGATTCACGAGAACCCATTTTGACTACACAATTTCAGGATCCAAGTATGGGCCCAAAACCATCTAACATATTTCTCAAGGAAATACCAGGAAAAAAAGGTATCCTGAAATAAAGATTTCCACTTGGAAGAGGGGCATAAACAAACTAGACAAGGATGAAAACTCTTATGGTTATAAAAGTGGCAATCCTGATTTGTTTGAAGTTGATTAGTTTATCTGTCACATTGCCCAAGTTCCTTCATGTTAGGCTAGGCTCTGAGATCCCAACTCAGTGCCATAACGCTTTCAATATGCAAGCAGTTTATATTTAGCTCACAGAAGTAGCCAACTACAGACCTATGGTTTTCTAACAATTCTTCATTTTTAAAATATCTACAGTTGTTTCACATTCAAGGAGATCTGAATTTTTTTTTTTTAAAAACCCTTTTATTTGGTTGTGACTTGCATTTGGAACCACTAGTGGATTCACCTCAAGAACATTTAAGTTCTTCTCTTTGGGGACCATTGCTAAAGAGCAGTCTGTTGCTTTTCAGATTATGATCCTCTCATGTATAAGTTCAGAATACTCTGCCTGCTATGTTAGTGTGTCTGAACTGCTGACATTTTTTCTATTACATCTAATCTATCTGTTTTTTTCAGAAGCATCAAAATGTCAAGATTCATCAGCTTTTCTGCATCCTGTCCATTATTACGGTGTTTCCCAAACTCCTTCTACCACTATCTTCATGGAGACCATACATTTCTTGATGAAAGTTAATGCCGTGCAGGTCAGAATATTTGGAAAAGGGCAAGTAGATGGAAAGACTTTAGTGAACTTCTTATTCTATCCATAATGGTATCTATGCAAGTTTAGATACATGTGAAGTAGAAATAAAATATGCTTTTAAAAGCACACCTTAGCCCAATAGGAAGAACCTCCAAACATAAATTACTCTCTGCAGATGGCCTCAGAAGACCTCACTGCAAGTCTGCTCCCTGTAGAATACCAGCAAAGTCAGATTCTAAGTCATATGTTGCCTGATGTTACTTTGTTATGGGAATTCATATTATTTGAGTGTTGGGGGTTCACAGGAGCCTAAACATTCCCTTCGTACCTTCCAGGTTCTGAACCAATTGGAAACACACACAGTGCTATATTGGGGGGAGGGATAAAAATATTAAAACTAGGCTGAAGAATGTAACTGGTCCCACATTTGACCTACCCATGCAGTCACAGGTAGAGCAACTGAAGAATTGAAGCCTCCTCCCAGAGAAGAAGAACATCCTATGAAGTCTACCTACCACATGAGAAACAAGAAGCATATCCAAGAGCGAGCAGTAGGAGAGAGAGAGAGCAAGGTTCAGGAGCTAAGAGTGTAGGCCCTGATCTTGCAGAGTGCTTTCCCCATTTGAGGGCAGGCTAGCTCAGGAAAGGGCACTAATTACAAACTGAGTGGGATTAGGCCACATTAAACAGGAGCCTTTAACGCATTAACCCTTCCCAATAGAGAAATAGGCTTCTCACCACCTCCCAGGTAAATGAGTCATTAATTATCTCCCCAGGTCAGAGAGCCAGAAGGCAGGCAGAGAAAACAGCTGCAGCTACATTCCTTCCCTCTAGTATTTTCCTAAGAAGGCATAAGTGTTAGTGCAAGTTTCTATATTTAGGCTGAGATGGAAACAGAGGGAAAAGAAAAGAAGGATTTCCCTCAGCTTAGCAAGTACATCTGACTTTGTCAAATTTGTAGGTAAAACGAAAGTTGGCCCAAAGTATAAAACTGGTAAACGAATGTTTGGAGGTGCATCCCAAACAGACCTTCATGTTTCCAAGATCCTAAGTTTAGAATTTTAGAAGGCAGTTTTGCCTCACGGTAAGTTTCCTTACAGTGATAGTTGCCTGAAAATATTACTGTTATGGCAGGGCTGACCGAGAATAGGCCGAGAGACACACACAGAGATTCTGGCAATACAGGTTTTATATGCCGGCTGGCAAGGCTCTGAGAGGAACTTTCTCTCCCCAAATTCTGAGCACCAGACAAAGAGCATTGCAGTCTTTTATATACTCTGCTTAAGGAGGCGGGGCATGCCTATAATAGGGTTAACTTTAGTGAGGCAGGGTCCTAAGCTATTTTTACAGCCTGGTATACTAATTGCTGCAGGCTACAGGTGATTTATGAGGGCAAGGTCACAGGTGAGGAGGGGACCCAGGTAAGGATGGCAAGGAAAAAAAAAGCCCCTTAGTGGAATTTTCCAATCTTCCACTTCATTACCTCACTTGTAAATGGGGTGGTTGATGATGTACCTTTGCTGCATAATAAATACAGTCTAACATTCACCTAGTGTGATGACCAGCAAGATGAAAATTGTGAGATATTGCAGGTTATTCACTTGGAAGTATCTTCATTTGGTGACTAAGTAATAGCTAGTAATGGAACCATGGAGTGCTGAATGTTTGTAATTCACCCCTAACCTTTTGAAGTTAAGGATAATCATTTCACTCGATAATTATGTTCCTTATTATTTATTATCAGAGACAGAATCCTTCAACTTTGAAAGTGATGGGACTGACACAATCTAGCCCTTTACATGTTCCTTATAATCTGATTTTCCTTGCAGTATGTGCACAGAGTGCTTGCACATGAGCTGTTATGCCCTCAGGGCGGCCCCAGCTGTGAATATTACTTGGTGCTGGCCCAGACACACCTTCATAAGAAGGACTTTGCCAAGGCAGAGGAATACCTTCAACAAGCATCCCAGATGGACTACCTGGTAATGACTTTTGCTAGAGCCTCTTGAGTCCAGAGAAGGGGCAAGCAGGCTATATTAAAGGTGGTGATGCCATATTCCTGGCAGATTTATGGTGACCAGCAGCGGGGGTCTTCAGCTGTCAATAGACACATGTGTTCTATTTGTTTTTCTTAAGTAATCATGAGTTTTGCAAAAGGCAGAGAAAAGAATAAGGACAGCTTTTTAGCAGATAGTGTTTATCTATTTTAACTTTTCTAGGCTTCTATTTTCTCACTGTGAACACTATCATGGTTATGCTTGGGGTTTTGTTTTGTTTTTTTAAATATTTACCCCAAAGGCAAAATGGCTTTGAAGAGTGCAAGAAAGAAATGAGAGGGCAGACCTAGAAAAATATTTCCCAGTGCAGTTAAATGGTTCTCTTTCTAACTGAGTGCTATTAGAAAAAGAAAATGTATTTAATCTAAATTTAAATGTTAAACAAAGGTCATTAAGGTATTTTAAGTATCACGTCATCCCATATACTACTTGTTCTTCATGTTCTCAGAACCCTAATGTCTGGGGTGTGAGGGGCCATCTCTATTTTCTAAGTGGAAATCATGCTGAGGCCAAGGCATGCTATGAGCGAACCATTAGTTTTGTAGTAGATGCTTCTGGGATGCACTTCATCTTCCTGCGACTGGGTCTTCTCTATCTGGAAGAGAAAGAGGTAAGGGATAGAGGATGGGGAGTATCCATGTAAATCAAGCCATGGTCTGGGACCTAATTGTAGTTCAAGCATTAACATCTATCTATGTCTGTGGACTAAAAATAGTAATATGACAATGACACTTTTACATCCAAAGACAAAGTGACTTGCCCAACTTCAGATAACCAGTAATTAGTGGAAGCAGGATTCAAACCCAGGCAGTCTAAAATCAAGAGTCTATGGTTTTAACCATTATGCTCCTAAAAAGTTATTAAGAACTCAGTAAATGAATTCTATTTTAGCTACTAAATTTAGCTACTAAATTTTAGCTACTATTTTAGCTAAAATTTTATTTTATCAGCAGTAGTAAAAACTTTATTTTCAGTAGTAGAAACATTCTTGGCTTGACTTAACTAACAAAGTGTCATGGGCTTCAAAACGACTTCTCCAAACTTCCTACTCAACAAAAGGGTTATATTTAATCTAGCTGAGGCTAACCTCATTCCATAGGGCACTCCGACCTGGCAGAAGCACTCTCTCCCCATATTTTGGGAAATATGCCAAGGTCTTTGGAAAAAAAAATCTTTCTCTTACAGAAAATTTCAAATAAATACAAAGTAGACAGAATAGTAGAATGATCCACCATGGACCCACCATCTCACTATAACAATTATCAGCATTCTGCCAAAGACCCTTTGACTCCCTGCTTTTGTTTTGACTTTATTCCATTTTTCCCCTCAGAATACCCAACTCTTTTTTTATTTAATACAAAAACAACAACAGCAACAAGAAGTCACAATGCCTTGTGATGTAAGTGGGAAGGCTCACATAGGCTTAAGAGAAATCACTATCCCATTGCAGTGAAGTAAATAAGGAAAAGTTTTCTTTCTATTGTCATTACAAGCTACATCTTCAGAGTGCTGTTGCCCTAAGCACTCACTAGGTAAGCAGTTCCCAGGCTGTTTGCTGAGGCAGAGCTATAGATCCATTTCTCACATTGAAGATACAAGACAAAAAATGGCCCCTTCAGGGCTATTTCTTTTGCAAGTTTGTTTTTTGAGTTTTTCTAAAATTCTAAGACCTTTTACAATAAGGGAACAGATTCTCAGAATGATGAGGCTATATCAAGTATACCTCTTAGTGCAGAGATTGTCTGTCATCCTACTACATGGTAACACATTTAAGCAAAAGAGGGCAGTCCATAAAGTATAGGTGGAATTCAGATAATCATTGTGGTCACTCAGAACTTTCAATGTAACTCCTTGCCTCAACTCTTACAGAGGCTATAAATGTCTTTAGAACTGCTTCCAGGCAAAAATCTGCCCTTTCATTTGATCTATTCATCTCCCCTCACCAGGCATCTTGTGATAGCTCCCTTAAAGTAAACATAACAAGTCAAGGACTCACTTAACTTAGGTTGTTCTGGAGTGCAGCTATGAGAAGTTCCCATGATCATCCTAGCAATAAAGTGTTTGAAGCTTCCAGAACAGTAGCTTAGTGGTGCTTTCCTTCTACAGTATGAAAAGGCAAAGAAAACCTACCTGCAGGCTTGTAAGAGATCACCTTCATGTCTTACCTGGCTAGGACTGGGAATCGCCTGTTACCGGGTAAGAGAAGGAAGGTTTGAGACTATCCCTGTGCATACAGCTGACCTTGATTCCTTAGTCTTCCAAGAACCCTGGGGCCTTTTGGTGACAGTGGGAGGGCAACCAGGGAAGTCTGCTGTAATAAAAAGTTGCTCTTCAGGTTGGGCATGATGACTCACATCTAGCATTTTGGGAGGCCGAGGCAGGAAGATTGGTTGAGGCCAAGAGTTCAAGACCAGCCTGGGCAACAGAACAAGACCCTGTCTCTACAAAAAAATAGAAAAATTAGCCAGGCATGGTGGCGTGCACCTGTAGTCCTAGCTACTTGGGAGGCTGAGGCAGGAGGATCACTTGAGCCCATGCTTGAGCCCATGAGGTTGCAGTGAGGATAATGATGCCACCGCACGCTAGCCCAGGCAATAGAAGAAAACAGAGCACCCTAGAGTCTCTGAATACTGTATTGATTGCTCAGGATTAGGCTGATAGTAACTGATATTAGGGGAAAGAAAACTTTCTAGACAATAGTATTTTGAAAGGCAAATCAGACTTTAACCTCAAGAAAGGGATGTACACATACTTTGGTTTCTCTTCAGATCATATAAATTTTTTGCCTTTTACTAAAGATTTTCACGGAGAAAAAAGGGATGAACAATGTAAAGAAAAAACCTAGAAATGTATCTGACAGACCACTGTATACGGAGAAACCACTGAATGGTGTACATGTGGTGGGCATTCCTAAGGATTTCCAGTCCTAGTACCTGGAGCTTCATGGTTTATAAATGCCCTGATGAGACTGCTGGAGAGGGAAAGAGGAGGAGAGGGCTGTCAGTTGGGAACTTACTAGGCAGGGCTCCAGATTCCTCTACTTGGATTTTTAATCAGAGATGTTCCACTTTTAATCAGTTCATATACTGAACTATCACATAAGATTTTGTTTGAAGAAAGAGTTCTGATGCTAAAAATATAAAAACCATTGGTATAGGTCACACATATCAATATTACTTGGACAGAGTGGTTTCAGCTAAGCCTACTCTAGCTGGCTAAAGTGAAAACTACTTTGACTTACAACTCACATGTGTCATGTGTCCTTTTTCTGTCAAGCTGGAGGAGCTCACAGAGGCTGAGGATGCTCTCTCTGAAGCCAACGCATTAAACAACTGCAATGCCGAAGTATGGGCATATCTGGCTCTGGTCTGCCTGAAAGTGAGTGTTTATTATCCTTACACATTGCCCTTTTAGGCCACAGAGGTGGGTATCAAGTAAGCCAGAAACAGCAGATTGCCATTAATGCATAATAGTTGAAGTTTGATGAGCTCTAGATTCGGTCATTATACTGATGACAAAGGAGAGGTCAAATCTGGGCAGCGTCTACTTGGCACGTGTTTAAAAATCATATATTTAGATGTGTTTTTCTGGAAAGGAAGTTCTAAAAGTTGGAGCAATATTGTACCAGAACGTAAACCAAATCAAGGATTAGCGAAGATGCTTCACTAGTCTTTCTGAATCATTTCATCCTGTTGTAATGCTGGCTGAGGGTGCTTGTCCTTGATTCAGATGGGAAATTTGGTGAAGGGTATTGTGGGAGTTCATGATAGGTACCTATTTTTACCTATTAAAAATAACTCTACCATAGCTAGACTTGAACAACTTGCATATCAGTCTAAGATCAAATTGGAAATAATGAGGGCAGCCCTCCGTTTTCCATTGGCCAATATGACCCCAAATTGACAAAGGGACTATTATTATGATGAGAGAAATGAACAAAATGAAAATTACTGGATTTTCTCTTTGAAGTAAATATCCCAGATGTCAATATGAGAAATACCTGAGTTCATACCCCAGCTCTGCCCTATCTAGCTGTGGGATCTGGAGCAAGTCACTTTACTGGGCCCCGTTTCCTCATCTTTAAACTAAAAGAGTCAATAGGTAAGATCCTATTATGTTAATAATTCTCTCAGAAACTGATAGATCAAATAGGAAAAAAATAAGGATGTACACAGACATATATAACCCTATTAAAAGACTTGAGTTCAAACACCAATGTAGAACTCTGCACTTAACAATTAGAGGACACATATTCTTTTCAAGCACAAATGAGTTATTCATAGACGTTGACCGCATGCTAGAACACAAAGAGAGGTTCGACAAATACATACAGATCACACTGTAGTGAAATTATAAATCAATAACTAAAGTATAGCCCAAAAGACTGATATACATTTGGAAACTTAAAGCATTCTTGTAATTAATTCATAGGTCAAAGAGGAAATCAAATATGAGGTATTATGCTAGGTAGAATTCTGAAGATGGCCCTCCGCCCCTAAGATTATTCCATCAAACACTAATCTAGGTACTGCTGTGAAGGGATTTTGCAGATGTAAATAAAGTACCAAATTAGTTCACCTGTAAATACAGAGATTATCTGGATGGGCCTGACCCAATCAGGCAAACCTTCTAAAAGCAGGGAGTTTTCTCTGGTGGGGGGCAGAAAGGAAGTCAGAGAGATTTGAAGCACAGAAAGCATCCAACACACCATTGCTGGCTTGAAGATGGAGAAGGACCACATGTCAAGGAATGCGGGTGGCACTGAGAAGCTAACAGCAGTCCCTGCTGAGAACCAGAAAGGAAATAGGGACCTTCATCCTACAAATACAAAGAACTGAATTCTGCCAAGAACTTGAAGGAGTTTGGAAGTAGATTCTTCTCCAGAGCCTTCAGATATGAGCCCAGCCCGAATGACACCTTGCCTTTGGTATTGTGAGACCCTAAGCAGAGAACCAGTGGAATAATGTCAGGCTTCTGACCTATGGAAATGTGATATGATAAATGGGCATCGTTTAAGCCACTAAATTGGTGGCAATTTGTTACACAGCAATAGAAACCAATACAGGCCTTGTGGATTTTCATAGTAATGGCCTCCACTTTCATGTCTACACTCTTTGCAATGTGATATTGCCACTCACTCCCATCAAGAGATGGTGTCTCTTTCTTATTTTTCCATCCCTTTGAATCTAAGCTGAACT
>RJWJ010024725.1:0-24556 GCA_004363605.1 Indri indri | reverse complement strand
GCCAGACCAGCTTGAGCTGCTTAATGAGACTCTGCCTCTACAAAAAATACAAAAATCAGCTGGGTGTGGTCATGTGGGCCTGTAGTGCCAGCTACCCAGGAGGCTGAGGAAGGAGGATTGATTGAGCCCAGGAGTTTGAGGTTGCAGTGAGCTCTGATCATACCACTGCACTCTGGCCTGGGCAATAGAGCCATACCCTATCTCAGAAAACAAAACAAAACAAACCCCCAAATGAACAAACAAACCCTCCCCAAACAAGAAACTATTAAAAACCAACTCTTGCTTTTTAAAAAACTTTAATAATAAGTAGCTAAAATTTGTTAATATTGATGAAAATAGCCCAACTTTGTAAGAAACCATATGCTGTTTTTCCATTGCTTAGTAAGGGCCTCCTCCCTTGCCCCCAAAGTCTTAGAGGCTACATAGGGCCTCTTAGCAGGGAAAGAAGGTATAGCCAGTGGGCATTGTACCAAAGCGCTTTCATGCATTATCTGGTGCACGCCTCATGAGTCTTTGAGGTCAGCTGCAGTTTTATCATCCTCATTAATAGATGTGGAAACTGTGGCCCAAAGTGATTCAGGATAAACCTCCAGACACAGCGGCTAGCTTAGCGGGGTCAGGGTCCACCCAGGCGCTCTGGCCCACTTCCATCCGGGCCCCCTAGGGGGTGCTCCAGGCCACGGGGAGAGCGGGCACCTGCCTCTGTCCCCAGGTCCCAGGGACGGTGCTTCTTAACCCAGCTGCAGGCCAGAGCCGCTGGGGGTCTGAAGAAACACAAAGACCCAAGACTGGCATGGATGGTTAGGGAGGGGTGAAGTTCAGCACATCTTTAACCAGCTGCTCCAGGGTGTCGAGGGGCAGTGTTGGCGGAGAACCGCCCAGGCTGCCCCGGGTGGAATCCCCTAGGCTGTACTACGTGAAGTTCCAGAAGTTCCAGATGTGGTCCAGCCGTTACCATTTCTGATCTCAGCCAGGGAATGTTGGGGCATTTTTGGTCCAGAGATCTGGGAGGCATGAAAGGACTGATGCTGATTCAAGTGGTTCCTTCAAGGACGGTGGTCACTGAGATGGCGCTCTGTTGGGTGACCCGCCTCCCTGCCGTGGTCTTGCTGCGGGAGCCGACAGACCAGAGAGAGGGGACCGGGGCAGGTCCCCTTGCCCTCAGCACCCTGCCTGGAGAAACGGCGCAGGTCTTGAGGCTGAGCCGGTCGTTAAACCTCCTGGGCCTCAGTTTCACTGTTTCCCATAAACTGGGGTAACGGAGGGGAGTGTGGAAGGGCCACGCACTGCCCGGTGTTCACTGGGCTCTCAGGGACCAGCGGCCTGAACGAGGCCTGAACTGCCATCTCGTTCTTCCTCGGTGTTCTAGAAAATGCCCACCTCGGTGTACCACTGTCGGGAAGCGTTTGATGAGGCCAGACACAGCACTAACACTAACAACTGTGTCTGTGTTCTCCGCCATCCGGAAGATTGGACGTTCCACCCTCCGTTTTTAGGGTTTATGGTGCTGAAAGTGGCAGAATAAGTGGCAGCACTGTGGCTGTCTCACCACCTGTGCGGGGCGCTTCTGTTTGGAGTCAACTTGATGGTGAAGAAAAGCTTGCAAGGAGGGGAGAATCCATGGGGGATGTCTTCAACCCAGGTCCGCGGGGATTAGAAAGTTTTGCATTTTCTCATTTCAAGTTGGAATAGGCAGGGCTGCTCGCTTGTGGCAGGTCCAGGAAGGTTCTGCTATCCCTTGCTCAGGTCCCCTGGATGCCTGTCGGTAGCACTAGAAGGTCTGTGAGCGGGACCTGGGGACTTGAGGGATTTGGGCTTGGGGTTATTTAGCTCCGTGACCCCTGGCAGGGCTCTGAGTGTGAGAGCCAAGACACAGTCACCCAGGGCCATGTGGGCTGGAAATCCCCTTCCCCTTGGTCATCTCAATGTGCAGAGAGAAAATTTCATTCCAATTGACTGTATTTAATAATTTGATATATATTGTTTCAATCCCCCATCCCCCTTCCTGCAGATGTTTATTTCCCAGGGGAGGGTGAGACTGCGAGTTTTTGGGTGTCTGTCTTAACCCATATGGGCAGCTATGGCAGCAAACCATAGACTGGTGGCTCAGAAACAACAGGCCTTTCTTTCTCATAGTCCTGGAGGCTGGAAATCCAAGATCAAGCCTCCAGCGGATTCAGCGTCTGGTAAGGGCCGGCTTCCTGGTTAAGAGATGGCATCTTCTGTGTCCTCACATGGCAGAAGGCTCTCTGGGGTCTCTTTTTTTTTTTTTTTTTTTTTTTTGAGATAGGGTCTCACCCTGTCACCCAGGCTTGAGTGCAGTGGTGTCAGCCTAGCTCACAGCAACCTCAAACTCCTGGGCTCAAGCCATCCTCCTGCCTCAGCCTCCCAAGTAGCTGGGACTGCAAAGCCCTCACCACCATGCCCCGCTAGTTTCTGTTTTTTGTAGAGATGGGGTCTTGCTCTTGCTCCAGCTGGTCGTGAACTCCCGGCCTCAGGCAATCCTCCTGCCTTGGCCTCCCAAAGTGTTAGGATTACAGGCGTGAGACACTGAACCCAGCCAGGGTCTCTTTCATAATGACATTAATCTCATTCATGAGGGCTCCACCTCTCACACCATCACCTTGGAGGTGAGGATTTCAATGTATGAATTTGAGTGGGGAACACAAACATTCAGACCACAGCAGTGGGGTCCATTTTACCTTGAAAAAGGTATGTTCTGTGCTCATGAGGGTGGAGGTGGGTGGGCCTGGCCCACCTCTCTGGCTGGCACCCTCCCTCCCCCCAGGGGTAGGGGAAGCAGCAGAGATGCTTCTGTTTTCACCTGTTCCTCCTGTACCTCCTCCTCTGAAAGGAGGTAGCGCGATGCCACCCAGGGAGGGAACTGCCTGGGGCTGGGGGTGTGGAGAGGGACCTTCAATTTTACACTTTCTTTTGCTCTGTTTTGCACATTCTTTCAGGAAACAGTTGCTGTTATTGAGCCAGGAAAGGAGAAAAAGCATCTATGGGAGGCAAATTTTGTAGGGAAAGCATTTTTTATTTACTTCTCAGTGTCGGGGGGGAAGGAACTACATGAAGGGCCAGAGAGGAGGGGAAACAGAGAACAAATGCTTGTTTCCTCCACACTGGCAAAAACATCATGAGAAGGATGTCAGAAGTCACCATCTGTTCCTTAAAATAAGCCTGAGATGTGACTGTCACAGAATGACACTTGGGTTGGGCTGGGGTCTGACAGCCTGAGCTGTGCACCTCTGTGGGCTTCATGGTGGGGGAGGCTGTGCTCTCGGGGCTGGGGGGAGTCGTCCTGAACTTGGTAGCACATGGAAACATTGTGGTTAAATTGGTGGAATAAAGTGCTCCCCTTGAGGCCAGTGGACTCTTTCATTCATCAGGCATCTACTGAGCGGCCACGGTGATTTTTATGATAAAGGGTGTCATGTAAAGGACAGAGCTGTGCTTGGGGGTTGGGACACCCGAGCTGCAGTCCTGCTTCCACCCTGAGTGAGTAACTCCTGCCTTGGGACTATCCTCTGAGGGTCAGGCCCCAAGCAAGCAGTGTCTTTCATCCTCATACCAGCCTGTGAAGTGAATGTCTCCGGGTTAGGCGACATGCCTAGGCTCCCCTTGGGGACTGCAAGCCACCTCCCTGGCTCTTCAGTCTTGGGGGCTGCCACCACACCCGGCTTAGCCCCTGAGTCCCTGGGACCTTGTCTCCTCTCTGCTCCATCTTTTCCCTCCCAGCTTGGTTCCGGGAACAGGCGGGGAGATGCCTCCTGGACCGGCTCTGCCACTCTCAGGTGAGGTACATATGTCTCTGAACACCACCTCTGGATTTGGTGTTCCAGAATCAGGAAATACTAATGTGGTTAGTGCCTTGGGAGGCACACTGTGTCCCTTCCGGTTGTGGGATGGAGCACAAGCTGGCTACACAGGAAAAGGGAGCAGGAGGAAGGTCTTGAGAGAGGATTTGCCAGAAGTCTGAGCTTGAGCAAGGCCTGGGGGCAAGACCAGCCCCTGGAGATGGTGCCCAGCCTCCTGCTACTCAGCCGGCCAGCACCCCTGCCTTTGGACGAGGAGAGATGGCTAGGCTGGGGGGTATCAGCAGACGAGAGCGAATAACACTTGTTAATGTCAGAAATACTTACACTGAAGATAGTCTTTTTTGATACCAGAGGCAAAGTGCTTTTAAACATGCTTTAGGTGGCACTTAGCAGCTCTCTCACGTTCTAGCATCATCAGGCCATGGAGAGTGGGTCTGGCCTGTGTCAGATCTTGTGTCGGTGGGCACATAGAGGGTGGACAAGATGGTAGTCACTTGCGCAGAGTATTTGGCGGCCCCCACTGTGGAAGCCAGGACTGGAAGTCTGGGCTGGGTCCCGCCAGTGGAGGGGCTCTCCGAGCCGAGGTTGGAGCGGCAAAGGATTTGAACCGTGTACTCCTCATTAGGGTCTGGCCCATATATGCTCAAGGTTGGGTTCAGGTTATGCCTGTGTGGGAGCACTCAGTGGTAAGCCATGTTCTCACCTCGGAATTGTAGGTGGCAGCAGCCGTGTGGTGTGTCCCATCCCAGGTCATGCTCACCCTTATCCCTTGATTAAGATGAGGACTGCAGCCTTCCCTATTATAGCCTTATACTCTTTTCCCTTTTATAACGATTTTTAAAAGTACTTTGAGACTATGTAGATTCTCTCCAAAGAGCAGTGAGTCAAAGAATGTTAACTGTGCATAACCCCCGAGTTTCCTGTCCCAAGAGACGTGGAAGCTGAAACCTTGACAGTTCCTCATGGCCCACTCCCTAGACAATCACCAGCTCTCCTCCTCCTCCCTGGCGTCACCAGGCGGTGCATGGGGGGTACTTTGAGACCATGTAGACTTTCAGGATGGTCCTTTATTTGCTTCTATCAGTAGTAACTCAAGGACTCATGGACTCCTGTTGTATTCAGTGGGTCGTAATCCAATATTATCACTGTTTATTTTGATGTCCAAATTGTGATTTGTCCAATGGGGACTTCTTCAGGCTGGCTCCTGTGTCCTTGTCATTCTGTGAGTGCTCCCTTACCTTCTGGCCAAAAAGGAAAAACTTGGGCCTTATTGGGTGTGACCGCTGCTATTGGGGTTGCTCCAGGGAACCCCCTCAAACTCCCAGCCTCTGTGGACAGAGCTGGGAGTGTCTGCACGTGTGTGCATGTGTGTAAGTGCACGTGTGTGTATGTGCACTTGTATGTATACGCACACATGCACATCGCCTGGATTCATTATAATACCCTCCCTTCCCACGGCCCTCCTCTCCCCTGTACAGTTAGCAGTGTTTCCCGGCCAGCCACCGAGGCTGATTCTCTCACCTAGAGTTTCTGTTTCCAGTCCTGCCCACTGCAAACTGTCCTCCCAAGGCTGCCAGGTAATCCTCTGGGATGCAAACATGTCCGTCGTCTCCTTTCTTATCGCTGGTTAGAACCTCCTTCTGTCCTCAGGCCAGCCCGGCTCAGTCCTGGGCCCTCCCGCTACCCCCACTGCTTCCTGCACCCTGCTTACCCGCCAGCCTTGCTTCTCGAGCCCTGTCTGCCCCCAGTACCCCAACACACCCTCACCTTAGCCACTCGTCGTGGGGCCGGTTCACCAAAAACACCATGGTTGCCACCCTTGCCTGGGCCCCTCAGCTCTTTTCCTGTCTGGAAAGCACCTGCTTCTCCAAGTCATAGCCCACTTGTGGAGTTCTCCCTCCTAAGGCTGTGACACACCTTTGTTCCTGATGCCTAGTTCGCTGATGGCTGCCTTAGCAGTTTGGACTCTATCCTCTGTAGGAAGAACCTTGTTTTGTTTCTAGGGACCAGGTGCAGCCAGAAGCCAGGGTGAGGCAGCCCGGCCAGTAGGAAGCACAGAGGGTTGTGGTGAAGCAGAAAGCAAGCCGGAAGCTGGACAGACACACAGAGCTCATTGTCGCCTTAAGACGAGGCCAGTCTGCCACTCAAGTCTTGAGGTGAGAGTCTCTTAGTGCCTGGAGGGCTGGGCTCCACACCTGCCCTGGCTTCTGGGCCCCCCACATCCCCAGACTGTGCTGCCCCAGACCCTCAGCTTCAGCTTGCTTCGGAGAGGGCTCAGAAGGGCGTGGTCTGAGACTGGTGGGGAAGGACCTGCGCTGATGGCAGGGAAGCAGAGCAAGACAGAATGTTTTTATTCCTGTGCTAGCATTTATTGCTCCTGCTCGGTGTTGCATGTGGAAAATCCCAGATAAAGGTTATACCTGCCAATTGGAGGCATGCGACAGATGAACACACTAGAGTGTCAGGCCCCCAACCATCTTGGTCGGCTCAGGGATGAGGGATGATTAACCAGTCTGGGAGGCTGAGTGGGAGGTGGGTTTTCAGCTGAGACCAGAAGGGCAGTGGTTGTCAGCCTGAAAGGAGAATCAGACAGAGAATGAGACAGCCAGAGCCCTGAGCGAGCCCCAGGGCACAGAGCAGAAGGAGCCTGCAATGTAAGAGCCCAGACTGGGTCGCCTGGCAGGAGGGTGTCCGTGTTGCAGGGGTCGGGGAGGGGGGCTGCAGAAGCAGCTCAGGAAGTTCACTCGTCTTGCAGTGATCCGACTTCGGGCAAGAGGCTGTGTCTGTGTTTGGTTCTCACCACTGAGAAACCAGTTTGTTATTGTCCTCTGGGAGGTTATCACAGGCATGTAATTTGTTGCTAGTAATAAAGTGTGAGAGTTTTCTGAATGGTGTACCGTTTTACATAAGTAAGAGCAGATTCAGGGTTTCCCTGTAACAAAAAGCCACCTTCCACTGTTTGCCTTCCAATCTGGCATGTGTGGGCGACGGAGTGTCTGTGCCCTTGACCACTGTTACTTAGCAGACCCCAGAGAGCGTGGAGCCTCGCACTTGAGTTCAAGGAGCTTTATCATGTTGGGGGCCATCATCTGTTCAACGCTGGGTTTAGATTTCTTCTGCTGGTTTTCACGGGCACAGCAGTAAGCGTGGCGGTAGATCCACCTGACTTCTGGGAGAAGTGCTGGCATCCTGTGTGCCCCCTGACAGCAGAGTAGCATGCTCTCAGCTCAGCTTGCAGACTCTCCTATGTGCCTGGTCTTGTGTTGGACGTGGAGGAATCCGAAATGAATGCAATACAGATGGGTTCTCAGGGAAAGATGTTTGAAAAACCTGAAGTTCAAATAAACTGTAGAAAAGAAATGAATAATGATGAATGAATACAGAAAAATGAAGGAATGTGTATAGAAAAAAATGAATAATAAGGTAATTTGAGGAGTGCAGGAAAATGAGAATGCATGTGTGTCTGCCAGGTGATAATTTGGTGAGGAATCTGAATCCAGGATGCTGTGTTTTAGGCGGGAAGGGGTTTTTTTTTCTTTTTTTTGTAGTTGAAAGTTGAAGAGCAGCTTTGCTGTTCCACTGAAGAAATGGAAAGATGGATATTTGTGCCAGAACCTGAGAGGTTAACATCAGCCAGTTGAATTTGAATTGATGGCTGGAATTTGCACATGTGTCAGCCATAAAGGCCCCAACTGAGCCCACCCAGACTGCTCTCCAGATCCAAGGCACTGGGAGTTGCAGATCTGAAGTTCTAGAGGGTTAGAGCCACAAAGGCTGAGCTCTGGGACATGGCAGGTCTTGAGAGCTAACTGCACATGGCTGGGCCTGGAGGGAAGGCCAGTAGGGGCCACTTTCCAGGGGTACCGGTAAGCTGGTCTGAGGCTCCCTAGGGCCCCTGCTCTGGGGCAGGGGTCTCCTCCTCTATACCCCATAGTCTCTAGTCAGCGGCTTCAGTTTGAACATGTCCATGTTTGAATCAGCCTTTTAATTTTCTTGAAATTAGACTTGCCACAGAGCTGCTTCTTGTAGACAGCCAAGATCCACTGCACAGTGAAGGCTGGTGGAAACCCGACAGGCACTGGAAAGGGGCTGTTCCACCTGCAGGTCATGGCCACCCTCCCCTCCTGGGGTTTCTAAGTGACCCTTCCTTCAGGTTCCTGGCTTGCTCCAGGTTTCTAATTTCCTTCTAATGCCACAGACCTAGAAAGGAAAACGGGACTTGGGATGTGCCCTGATGTGCCAGGCACAGGGTGGCACTAGGGTGGGGAGAGGGCGGTCCAGTCCACAGGTGTGCAAGAGCCTAGGCAGCTGCTCTGATCTTTGCTTGAAATCCCCATCTGGTCATTGTGCTTCTCTAGCAAGGGCAGACTTCTTGTTTTTCTTAGTCGAAGTGGCAAATTGGGGGAAAACAGCCTTTCTGCCTCAGCGTTTTGCTCCTTTCCATTCCAAATGCACTGCCTGCTGGAGTAGGTTACCGGTAGACACTGCCCATCACAGATGCGGCGGTGCCTGGATAATAGTCAGGATTTGGAAATTCAGAAAGCCAAGGAGCCTGCGGCTTTTGATTCCTCTAAGTCCGTCGGCCAGCGTTCTTAGAGAGGTTTGAAATCCTAGTAAAGCTGAAGCCCGGGCCAAGCGCGTCGCGTCGGTAATTCCAGTCAGATGGCGGCTGCGAGGTTCTGCTCCCCCTGCCTGGAAGGCGTTTCTTCACCCACTTTGCCCGGGTTTGGCTGAGCAGACTTTGCCTCCGCGCTCGGAGCTGCGGTCTGGGGTGGGGGAGGGAGGGCTAATTCGTGTCAGATGGAGGGACGCCGCGCGGGGACCGTGCGCTCGCGCCTGGCTTTTGTTCCTGGCGTCTGACTTCTGACGGGCAGGAGTGGCCGTGGAGGCGGCGGCGCGCGGCTGAGACCTGGGCGGGCGGCCACGAAGAGCCCTTTCGGTCCCCCTGGGGCCGACCATTTCCCGGGACTTGTGCACGCAGGGTGCTCAGGAGGCATCCTCTGCCCGGACCGCCGCCCAGAAGGGGTGAGCGCCCGCCCGCAGCCGTCCTCTCCTGGCGGGGCCCGGTTCTCCGCGGGCAGCGGAGGCGGCCATGCGGCTGCGCGCCCTGACCCCGGGGCCTCCGGGAGGGTTCGATCGCGGGGCCCGGGCGCGCCGGCGCCGGCACCAGGTGAGTGCTGGTCGGAGCGGGGGCACGAGGCTGGGGCGCCTGCGGTCGGCACGCACGTGGGCCCAGCCGGGTGTGTGTGCGTGCCTGTGTGCGGACCCGCGTGTGCCCTTGTCAGTGCGGGTATGGCGGTGTGTGCTCGGCTGTGAGCGCGCGTGTGCAGGTCCGCGCGTGTGTGCACGGGCGTGTGTTCGTCCGTGCTAGTGTGCCCATGGGGGCTTGTGCGTGCACATGCGTGTGTACCCCTTTGTGTGTGCGCTGGGGACAAGGAGAGAGAGAGGGCCAGTGGGGCTTTGCCTGGTTGGGGGCAGCCCCCGGTCAGCGCACATCGAGGTGGGAGACAGTGCAGGCTTAGCTTTTTCTAATCCAACTGCCTTATGGAAACGCTTCCTTGGTTTCCTTTCCCTGGAATGGAAGTGGGACACTGGCCATTGCGCAGACTCGCTGCCCGGCGTGTGTTTTTTGCAAAGGTAAAGGGTGTTTTTGCTCTGCACTGATGTCCGGGATGCGCTGGGACGCAGGACTAGTACAAGTTCCCCGGGGACCGCATGGGTTCCTATGATGCCCTGTGATCCACAGAATCGTCCTCCCTGGTGTTTAAATGAAACAGAGCGGGTGCAGGGTGGCTCCCCACTGGGTTCAGCCACTCCTTCCCTAAGTCTAACAATTAGGCGTTAACTGCATTCATTTTACTGAAACCTCCATAAGGTTCTGAGGAGCGAGAAGTGGTCAGGATGTCAGCTAGTTTACTTGACTTGAGTTGTGCTGTATTCCGATTTAAAGTTTAGCAGCCAAACAAGCTGTTGCTTGGAAGTGTGGGAATATGTTGTGTGTGCGGAGCGTGTCCCTACTGCCCTAGGTTCTCGCCCTCTATGGGGTGGGAAAGGTCTGGGAAGTGTTCCTGGCTGTTTTATTTCAGAGTTAAAGCTGAACTGGAAATGGGGTTTTGATCAGTGTCTGCCTCCCTAGAATGCCTCTGAAGGTCTCCCAGGTACTAAATGCCCACCTAAATCCTCCTACTATGGTGGGCTGAATAATGTAAAACACAGCTGGGATTGTGCTGACGTAGCTTTGCACTTTTGCGTGTGTAACTATTTTGCCGCGGAGACCTTTCGTCGGCAGAAACTGTCGGAGGGGTCGGTGCAGCTTGGCATTTCGGCAGAGTGCCGCATTCATGCAGAGTGCCTCCCTGCTCAACTTCGCAGAGGTTTTTCTTGCTCAGAAAAGTCTCACAATCAAGACCAGCACTAATTACTGTGTCCCCCTCAGGGAGTTCTTCTGGAACCAGCAGCCTGCTCTCTTCCCTTCCAACATTTTGCTCCTAACAATTAAGTGCAATTTAGATTCCTGAACTGAGCCTGCTAAACGCTTCAGCATTGCTGCCTCCTCTCCCCCTTTGGCAGAAATGAAAGCGCGGTATCAGGTGAAAACAAGGGCAGGCTAATCCCGTCTAGTCTCATTTCACAATAGAGATGTTATGTACAGACGAAGCGTGAGCAGATGTTATTACGCTATCTTAAATGAACTCCTTGGGGATCCAGCAATTGAAATGCTGAGCCCTCCCAACAGTGCCTCTGCTGTTTCCTTTGCTGACTCTTCTAGCTGTGGACCAGTGGGCAAGAAAACTGCAGGAAAACAGTGCCTCTTTCTCCCTGGCTGGAATAAAGGTATTTGTAAGGAATAAAAGGTCACAGTATCTTTCCTTGGCCCACAGACTATGGCCAATTCATTTGGTCAACAAATATTAATTGAGGGTCCATGGTCCACTGTCTGCCAGGCACTGGGCAGGGCCCTGGGAGGACAAAGGGAAAAGAGCCTGGTGTCCTGCATCCAGGAAATGGCAGTATAGCACAGGAGAGAAGGCATGTAAACAAATGACTGCAGTATGAGAGAGAGAAAGTACATGCCAACTGTGGCATTACAAGAGAGGGATGTGTTCATCAGATATTTGAATGCGTCCTCCTGTCTGAGTGTGAGGCTGGCGGTTGAGGGATATGGGGCCTGAGTCTATCCATTGGCTGTGTGGGCTCGTTCTTGCATCTCTCTATGCCCTGTGTAGAACAGTGGTGATTATGGTAATGACACAGAAACACCCTACTAATGTTACAAACTTCATGATTAGTATCCTCTTTGCCCTTCTTTTGCAGGGTGTTGAATACACGACCTCTGCCATCAAAAACTATGTAACCTCTTTTGAAGAAACCAGACACAAACACAGGAACAAGTACATAATAACAGTGCCTTTCAGTGTACGTGGATCCTTATATACGTAGTGTAGTCTGTTACATAGAGTGGTGCTTCTTGGTCTTGGCTGCAGATTAGAATCACCTGGGGATGTTTGAAAACATTCCAGTGTTCTGGAATCTACCTCCAGGTAATCTGGTTTAATTGGTCTGGGGTGGAGCCTAGGCCAGTGGTTTTAAAAAAAACTGCCCACGTGATTCCTAAGGACTGATACATGCCATAGCATTTGGTCATTTACAATAGCTCTGTTAAGAGACAGGAGGGAAGGGTATACTTTTCATTTAAGAGAAGGTTGTGACTTACCCAGGGCCACAGAGCTTGTACTGCAGGTGACAGAACCTATGTGAAGGCTTCTGTGTGTTTCAGGACACCATCCTTTATTTGACAGTCTAGACCAGATCAATAAAAAGACAAGGAGATAATTGATGAAATGACAAGACTGTGATAGGACTGCTGAGGAACCTGAAGTGGTCAGGAAGGACTGGGGAGAGGGTGGGACTAGAAATGATCACAGTAGAAAGCTAGCAGTTACCAGAATTCCAGATAGCTTGAATTCAGGGCAAAGATGGGGATGGTCCTGCAGCGTGCTTTAATGTTGGAATGGCAGGTGGGAGTGAGACCTCTGCCAGTCCCAGTTCATTGGTAGTGGCTCTTGGAGTTCTCCACTGAGAAGGATTCTAAGGCCAACTGGGAATAAGAACCATGATTGATTAGTTACGTCTGCCATGGGCGAAGCAGTAAGGAGCTACGGTCTGTGCGGTTTTCCCCTTGAAAGAGAGAGCAATTAGATCTCAGGTGAGAGTTTTCTTTGTTGAAAATCAGAATTCAAGATGTTTACTCAAAACCCTGTATTCCTTCATTTTGTAGGATCCCAAGAAAACATTTTAATTGACACTCAGTTTAGTGTTTCTAACACTAAAGACACATTTTCAAAATGGTTAAATTGGTTAAATTATGCTCTTAAACGTGTGCAGTCCTCACAGTTTTGGCAATTCTAAGTGCTTTGCATTTATACATGCATTTTAGAATCAGTTTGCCAATTTTTATGAAACAAAAATCCTGCTGGGATTTTGGTTGAGATTGTGTTGAATCTATAGGTTACTTGGGAAGAACTGCAACTTAATTATATTGAGACTTCCAACCTATGAACATGATATATCTCTCCAATATTTTAGATCTTCTTTAATGTCTTTCAGCAGTGTTCTAGTTTTTACTTTATAGGTCTTTCACATCTTTTGTCAGATTTATCCCTAAGTATTTAATATTTTAATGCTATTATAAATGGTAATGTTTTTCGAATTTCAATTTCTCAGTATTCGTTGCTAGTATATAGAAACACAATACGTTTGTATATTGATCTTATATCCTTTAATTTTGTTAAACTTCCTTGTTAGTTCTAGAAGCTTTTTATAGATTTCGTCACATTTTTCTACATAGGCAATCGTGTCATCAGTGGAGAGATAGTTATACCTTCTTCCTTTTCAAACTGGATACTTGTTATGTCTTTTTCTTGCCTGATTGCACTGGTTAGAGCCTCTAACAACGTTAATTGTTAGAAGTTGATTGCAGGCACGTTTGCCTATTCCAGAGCTTAAAAGGAAAGCATTTGGTCTTTCTTCATTAAGTATGTTATTTGCTGTAGGTTTTATGTAGATATATTTTATCCAGTTGAGGAAATCACTTTCTGTTCCTACTCGCCTGAGGGTTTTTATCAGGAAATGAATATTGGATTTTGTCAGTGGTTTTTCTGCATCAACTGAGAAGACCATACAGTTTTCTTTTTCAGTTTATTGATTGATTTTTTGAATGTTAAACTGACCTTGCATTCCTGGAATAAACCTGGTTTGTCATGATGTATTATTTAGAAATGTATTATTTAGTTCCCAAATATGTGGGAATTTTTCAGAGATCTCTCTGTTTCTGTTTTCTAGTTTAATCACATTGTGGCCAGAGAACATTTTTAGTATGACTTGGATATGTTATTTATTTAGATTTATTTTATGTCCTGGAATATGGTCTACTTTGGTAAACACTTGAAAGTCATGTGTATTCTATTGCTATTGGGTTAAATGTTCTATAAAAGTCAGTTAGATGAAGTTATTTGATAATGCTATTCAAATCTTCTGTATTCTTGCTTATTTTCTGACTACTTGTTCTATTGATCATTGAGAGGGTACATTAATTTTTCAGGGCTGCAATAACAAAATACCACAGACAAGGTGACTCAAAAAATAGAAATTTATTGTCTCAGTGCTAGAGGCTGGAAGTCCAACATCCAGGTGTTGGCAGGGTTGGTTTCTTCTGCGGCCTCTCTTGTTGGCTTGCAGACTGTTTTCTCCTTGGTCCTCACATGGTTTTTCCTCTGTGTGCATGTATCTCTGGTATCTTTTCCTTTTTTTCAGAAACATACCAGTCATATTGGATTAGGCCCCACCCTTATAAACTCATTTAACCTTGATTACCTCTTTAAAGGCCCTGTTTTCAAATCTAGTCGTGTTGGAGATTAGGGCTTCAACATATGGATTGTGGGGGAAGGGACAATTTAGTCCATAGCAAGGAGTAATGCCATTTCTGACTGTATTCATTCATTGGTCTGTTTTTCTTTGCATTTCTATCAGTTTTTGTTTCATGTATTTTGAAGTTTTGTTATTAAGTGTTTAAGTATTTAGGATTCTTATGGCCTTTTGATGAAGTAATACTTTTATTACTATAAAATGGCGTTCTGTATCTTTGATAATGTTCTTTGATCTGAAGCTGACTTTGTCTCCAACTTTTCTTTGATTAATGTCAGCATGGCATTTTTTTTCTAGGCTTTGTCTTTTTTTTTTTAAATTTGACAATCTTTGACTTTTCATTGAAGTATTTGGATTATTCATATGAATGTGATTATTAATATGGTTAAAGTTTGAATTTATTATCTTGTCACTGTGTTCTGTTTCTCCTGCCTGTTCTTTGTTCTTCCTTTCCTCCTTTTCCTTTTCTTTTGTCATTTTTAGACTAATTGAATATTTTTTATGATTTCATTTTGTCTCCTTTGTTGGCATATTACCTAGAATTCATGATTTTAGTGGTTATTTTAGGTCTTATAGTGTCCTTCTCTAACTTATCACAATCTACCTTCAAGTGATAGATTACTTCATGAATATTGTGAGAGCCTTATAATAGTATATTTCTTTTTCTCCTTTTCTGAGCTTTGTGCTATTTTATCATACATTTTACTTTGACATATGTTAAATGTCACATTACATTATTTTTTGTTTAAATAGTTAATTATCTTTTAGTGAGTTTTAAATAATAAGAAAAAATCTTATGTGTTTATCTATGTGAGTGCTGTTTCTGGAGCTCTTTATTCTTCGGTGTAAAGCTGTGTTTCCACCTACCGTTGCCCTTTGCTCAGGGACTATGTGTTAGCTGGCAATGAACTTTTTTAACTTTCAGCTTTTGTATATCTTAAGAAGTTTTTGGTTCACTTTCAGTTTTTGAAAAATATTTTTGCTGAGTACGGAATTCTAGAGTGACAAATTTTCTTTCAATATTTTGCATTGTTCCCGGCTTCTCACTTACTTTTTTTTTTTTTTTTTTTTTCCATAAGAAATCTGCTGTTATCCTAATGATTGGGCCCTGCATGCAGTGTGTCTTTTTCTCCCCTCTTGCTGTTTTTAAGATTTTGTTTTTGTAACTGGGTTTGAACAATTTGATTATCATGTGCCTTGGTGTAGTTTCTGCCACATTTCTTGTGCTACGGATTTGTTGAATTTCTTGAAGCTGTGGTTTTATAGTTTTCCTCCTGTTTTGGAAAAGCTGAAGACATTATTTCTTCAAATGCTCTCCCTTCTCTGCCCTTGGTCTCCTCCAAGGACTCCAGTTGTATGTGTGTTACATTCTTTAAAGTTCTCCCATGGCTTACTGATGCTTGCTTGTTTATTTAGGTTGTCTCATCCTGTGCTTTATTTTGGGAAGTTTGTACTGTGAAGTCTTTAAGTTCATTATCTGTTCTGCAGTGTCTAATCTGCCAGAAATCCCATCCAGTATATTTTTCCCTTCATATTTTTAGATTTCCTTCTATGGATTTTTGACTTGTATCTTTTTATATCTTTTAGGTTTCTACTTAACTTTGAACATATGGGATACAGTTATTAATATGATAATAAATCTCAGTATCCTTGTCTGCTAATTCTGACATCTCTGTCAGTTCTGGGTCAGTTTCAATTCATTTATTATTCTCTTTATAGGTTGTGTTTTCTTGTCTTTTTGAGTGCCTGGTAATTTTTGACTGGATCCCAGACATTATAAATTTTACCATATTGGATGCTAGATATTTTTATACTCCTTCAGGTATTCTTGACCTTTGTTCTGGGTTGCAGTTAAATTCCTTGGAAACAGTTTGATCCTTTTGGGTAGTGCTCTTCTGATAGAGTGAGTGGGATGAGGCAGTGCTAAGTCTAGAGGCTAATTATTGCCCCCCCCGCAGTAAGGCAAGATCCTTCTGTATTTTCTATGAAACACTCTGTGAATTTTGAGGTTTCCTGATCTGGCTGTGGGAATAGGCACTATTTCCAGCTCTCTGTGAGCATCGGGCACTGTTTCCTCTAATCATGTCTGGTGGTTCTTTCCCCAGCCTTGGGTAGTGTACACACACACACACGCACACACGTGCGCTTGTCAATACTCAGCTGAATGCTTGCGAGGGACCTTCTTCAGGCAGATCTAGAAGTTCCATGCAGCTCTCTATTCTGTGGCACTCTGCCTAGCAAACTTTTGCTGCCTTCTTCTTCCTGACTCTTAGCTTAATCCAGGCAGTACACTGGGCTCAGCCTGGGTTTCCTTCTCCTTCTCTGCAGCCTGGACACTCATTCAGTGCAGTAATCTGAGGGCAATTATAGAGTTCACCTCATTTTTTCTTGTCTCTGAGGGAGATATCACTATTCTTCATTTCCTGATGTAGTGTCTTGAAAACTGTTGATTTGTGTATTTTGTGCAATTTTTTTTTTTTTTTTTTTTTGGTTATTTCAGGTGCGAGGATGAATCCAGTCCCTGTTACTACATCTGGATCAAAAATGGAAGTTCCTATAGATATTTTTTTAAAAATAAAAATGTGGTCACATTGCTTGACATTGTTTCACCAGATCTTTACCAACATTTTCTTTATTAACATACATATTTTTACCTTATACATCTTTAGACACACACATAGCTTAATGACTTTAAATGTGTGTACGGCTGTGTAACCACCACCCAGAGTGTGAAGTAGAGCCCTCCCTCCACCCAGAGAGGCTCCTCACACTCCAGCAGTCACTGTATCTACCCCTAGAGGTAACCATCATGACTTCTAATCACATAGACCAGTTTGCCTGCTTGTGAATGTCCTATAAATAGAATCATTGTGTACTCTTGCATCTAACATCTTTCAGTCAGTGCCGTTAATGCTTCTGATGTTCATCCATGTTGTTATGTGTGTCAGTTGTGTGCTTGTGTATTCCTGAACAGTATTCTGTTGCATGAGTATACCATTTTTATCCATTCTCTTTATGGTGGACATTTGGGCTATTTCCTGTTTGGGGCACTTTTAAATAAGGCTGCTCTGACCATTCTTGCACAAATCTTTTGTTTAGATAGGCTTTTTTTTTTTTTTTTTTTAGTGTATGTAGGAGTGGAATTACTGGGTCATGAGATAGGTGTATATTTGAGTTTATGAGAAATTGTCAAACCTTTTTCCAGGTTGATCATTTGTCCCACATTCTCAGTATCATTTCATCGTCTCAGTAAATTTTAATTATTATGATGGGCCAGTAATGGCCTTGGTGAAGCCATGTGGCTATGAGGTCCTGATAGAATACACTGTCACATATCAGCAAATAGGTGTCATGATTGGTATTTGATTTCTGAAAGCAAATTGAATTCTTACGAGGTTATCAGATATAGCTATGCACCTCAACTCCGCAAACAGGAATATGGCAGAGGAGTGGTTAGTTAATTTCTTCCTAGTGCTAATGCTTGTGACTGTGTTTAAGGAGGAGCCACATGTGTATCACAGCTGCTTCTTCTTCTGCAGAGGAGTTCAGGGAGGCTCAGGAGCTTAGCGGTGATTCTAGGACATCTTTGAACCAAGAAAACCAGTCAACTTCCTTTTAACATAGTGGTTCTGTTTGCTAATCATTTCATCTAGAAGAGAAAGCATTAAGACTCTGGAAGTGTATATGGATTATTTTGTCATGGAAGTAAGTGGTTGTATATCTCTGTTCTGAAAGGGAGTAAATTGTCACGTAGTGTTGATTGACATGATGTTCCCAGGGCACTCCGTGGTGGGGAGGTACACAGTTGGGCGAGAGAGAACTTCTACCTGGGACTCTGGATTCAAGAATGCTGACAGGGTATCTGTGGCTTGCCGTGGGAATTTTGATGTAGTATGGTTTCTTGTTCTCTGTTTGCTTGGTAAAGTTCCTGTTTTAGTTCTTTACAAACTCCACTAGATTTATCATCTCCTAAAAAGGAAAAAAAAAAAAAAAGAAACAAACTATAAATTGAAGTGTTGACAGTTTCTTCCTTTACTTTTTCAGCTGGAAGAATTAACCGCGAGTCTGCACAATTTTAAGAAAAAGGCCTTCAAAAAATCCAAAGTCTGTGGAGTTTGCAAACAAATTATTGATGGTCAAGGTATTTCTTGCCGAGGTAAGTCCATGACTATGATTCTTTTATTGATTAAACCAAAGCAAAACAAACAAAAACCAAAATGAAAACTTTTTTTTAGAGTTTCCAGAAGTTAAATCATGGAATTTCCCTTCTTAGCCTATGTCCGCCTCCCCACCCCGCAACTGACTAGATGTGTTCTTGGGACCATTTTTCCAGAAAGAACAAAGCTACTCAGATGGGAGAGGAGACAGCAATTAGTAATTCACTATTTATTCTCTGGTCTGTTCTGTAGTGTCAGTAACTCTGTTTATTCAGTTTGACTTTCAGATCTCTTACCAAAGTTTGCAAATGAATTTTTTTCTGTTCTTTAGAATTCGGGTTCATTTTGGTATGGCCCCTTTCAGATCCTGTCAGTAAACAAAGCTACCAGCTTGGCTACCTGACGCTCAGACATCAGCCGATTAATGGAACTTGCTAACTCTTTTGTGATTGCACGTTGGTAAATCTGCATAATGGACGTGTAACTGTAATATCTCATGCCCCTTGAATGTGGTCCAGGGGCACATCGCACAGTGGGGGCATGTTGGCATCGTTTCCTCTGTGGGGTTTGGGATTTCCTCTGTGGAGAATTTGCAGGGTCTTGACCTGTGGGCTTCTGTGGCAGTGGGACCTCCCCTTGGCCCCTTCCTCCCTGCAGACCACCTGGCAGGTGGTTCCTGATGGCTGCTTTGGAGAGGACGGCTGTGGTGGAAAGATGTGCAGTAGTCAAGCCTCTAAGGGTCTCTTGGGAATCTACCCAAGTTAAAGGGCCTGAGTTGCACTTGAGGCCAGTGGGAAGGCTGGGTTTCCTCTTCTCTGACATAGCCCCTTCTCCAGTCAGTGCTGTAGAATATGCTCAGCGAGTGGTTGGCACATTGCCACCTGCCGCCTCTCCTTCCCCACACTGCTTCTCGGTGACTTCCTACCCCAGGCCTGCTGGGCCTCTGCCTCCCTACCTGCCCCTGCAGGGTCTGCGTTTCCGAATCAGCACCTTGAGGCCTTCACCTGCCTCCCAGAGTGCTTAGCCTCTCCTCCTTTTGCCCAGACACAGCCCATGTGGCAGGGCTGAGGCGCCTCTTCCCCTAGACAGGGTGGGCTCAGCTGTGGGCAGCTGAGAAGGCACTGCGGTGTGTGTCTTGGACATTGGTCAGGCCCCTCTCTGCCCACCCCAGCGGCCTCACGCACACGCTACTCTGCTGTGCCCTTCCTGTGGAAGAGCCAGGCTCTTGGCCAGAGCCAACCCTGTGTCCACTGGGTGTGAGCATCCGTCTTGATGACCAGGGGGTGCACGCTGACTCTGAGGCTGACGTTCCTCCTCTGTGGCACTGTGCGAGCACACCGGGGCAGGCAGGCCCACCCTGCATGGGCAGACTCGTGGGTGTGGGAGGACCAGGCAGAGATCAGGCTGAGAGCCAGCCAAGCTGTTACTACCCCTAGGCCTAAGAGGGAGAGGGAGGGAGCCGGGAAGTCGGGGGGTCTTGAGGAGAACAGGGGCCTCCAGTTGGCCAGCAGCGGTGACCTTGCGAGGAGGGCGCCCTCACCATCCTCTGTGACTGTGGCTCCCGCTGGGGCTCCCCTGTGGCTGAATGCAGCCAGATGCAGAGGCCAGGGAACCGTCTGAGGAATTCATTTAGACCCTCCTCCAGGGCAGAGAACGGGATTGCAGTCTGCTCTGAGTAAACTGGTGAGACATCGTGTGATTCAAAAGTTCTTAAGCCCACGTTTGTCAACAGGCTGCACTGGGTGACAGCCCCGTCACCTGTGAGCTTGGTGGCCCGTCACCAGGCCATCCTCGTGCACGGTTGTCCTGTTCAGGAGGGCCGTGTCAGCCACAGCCTTTTGTGTTTGCCTGCTCACTGTGGCCCGTAGACACAAGGTGATGGGAAGTAGCACTGATGCCCTCGGACTGTCGTCTTCCTCCTTCAGGCTTGCTCCTCAGGACAGCAGCCCTCTGTGTCCCACCCTCTGGGGTCTGGCAGGGGCCCTGCACCCCTTTAGGAAGACAGCAGGAATGGGGGGCCCAGGAAGCCTCTGCACATATGAACCCCATTCTCATAGCATTGTTCACATTTTGGCCCCCAAACATGACTCTCACGTGTGGAAAGACGGGAAAGGAAAGTGGTGTTGAATCTGGAGCCGTGGAGCCGGCGCAGCAGAGAGCCTGGGAACGGGAGCCGGCAGGGCCAGGAGTTGATCTGAGAGCCCTGGCCCTGTGCTAGCCGGGCCTCTGGGTGGCATGGGGAGAGCTGCTGTGGAGCCATGTGGCCCCGGCGGGGGCACCATAGGCCTGTTCTTGGCTTCCTTGCCCTGCAACGACGTCTGGGGTACAGGCAGACATCCCAGGGTTCCCTGTGAACTGACACCTGCCTCTTAGTGCTGTGTGGGGACAGGTCTGACCTAAGAGTAAAGGCGAGGCCAGGCAGAGCTGGGCTTGAGTCCTGGCCCTGACCCTGACAGTGGCAAAGTCTCCTCCTACTCCAAGTCTAGAACGTGGGTATGATGACTTTCCCCTGAGGGATGTTGGGAGGGCTAAAAGAGATTGGTGTAAAGCACATAGCCAGCTTTGCGGCACTTAGCTTTGTTGCTGGTGTTCAGGATTGTTTCCCCTGAATGTCCCCAAAGGAAATTGCCCCAGGTGGTTTCATGTGGCTGGCACCACCAGTCTTGGGTTGGCCTCTGTATGCAGGTGGCTTAGCTGTAATGCGGTGGAGGGCTCTTTGCATTTCCCAAGACTTGCAGCAGTGGCTTGGGTTATACTGTATTGATCATCCTTCTTGAAGAGCAAGTTTTCCTTCTCTTCTTTGCACAAATGACGTCTGAGTTTCCTCAAGAGCTATCTCAGACATCCTTTTTAGTACCTCAGTATTCTGATCTCACCACCTTAAAGTAGTATTAATTATTTTCAAAGTAAATAGAATCAATGACACAGAACAGCTTGGAGAAAACAGCGCCCCAGCGTCTAGGCCTGTCTCCCTCCTCGACCTGGAGGCTGCTCATAATCTTGGCACCTTCCCCTGGTCAGGGCTTGTATCTCCCTCCTCCATTCTGCAGTTGTGCAGACTCACAGAGGCTGGAGAGGACCCTGATGGATCCTCCAGTTCTAAACACGCTCTGTTTTGTGGGCATTTTTAATATGTGATATGTGAAATATTAGGGAGCATTGAGGGGGTTGTCAGAATGATGCAGATGTGCAGGTGGTTTTGTGTGCCAGAATATGTGTGCGTCCTGGTATGTGCCTGCATGTGAGCATATACGTGCTACATGCATTGCTGTGTGTGCACGTGAGTATGTGTGGGTACATGTATGCATGGTTGCATGTGTACAGACAGTGCATGCATGCATGATTGTGTTCATGCATGTGAGTGCATGTGTGTGTGATTGTGTGAATGCATGTGTGTGTGTGCATGTGTGTTGCATGGATGCATTTGCTTTAGTACACAGATGTTTGCTGTTGTGAGGGTATGTATGAGAACATCCCTCCTGTGCAAGGCACTTTGTAGAGTTCAGCTGCTCTACGATGCCCATTATCTTATCTTAAGAGAGATGGGGTGGGGTGCGGTGGCTCATGCCTGTAATCCTAGCACTTTGGGAAGCTGAAGTAGGAGGATTGCTTGAGCTCAGGAGTTTGAGACCAGCCTGAGCAAGAGCGAGAACCCATCTCTACTAAAAAAATAGAAAGAAATTAGCAGGACAACTAAAAAATAGAAAAAAAAATTAGCCGGGCGTGGTGTTGTGCGCCTGTAGTTCCAGCTACTCTGGAGGCTGAGGCAGGAGGATTGTTTGAGCCCAGGAGTTTGAGGTTGCTGTGAGCTAGGCTGGTGCCACGGCATTGTAGCCAGAGTCAACAGAGTGAGACTCTCTCCAAAAAAAAAAAAAAGAGATGGGCCTGGGAGTGGTGGCTCACGCCTGTAATCCTAGCACTCTGGGAGGCCGAGGAGGAGGAGGGAGGATCGTTTGAGGTCATGAGTTTGAGACCAGCCTGAGCAAGAGTGAGACCTTGTTTCTACTAAAAATAGAAAAAATTAGCCAGGCGTGGTGGCACACACCTATAGTCCCAGCTGCTTGGGAGGCTGAGGCAGGAGGATCGCTTGAGCCCAGGAGTTTGAGGTTGCAGTGAGGCTATGATGACACCACTACGCTTTAGCCCAGGCAACAGAGCAAGACTCTGTCTCAAAAAAAAAAAAAAAAAAAGAGTGATGGAGAGAGGCGGAGAAAGCGAGTGTGTTTATGGGAGCTGCTTTTCTTCTTGAAAGAGAGGAGGGAATAGACAGTGCTCTCTCTGGACACGATGCTCAACAGGCTTATCTTGCTGCATGTCATCTAGTTGTTAAGAAAGATGCAGCGCCCAGTAGGACAGCCCTGAGGCCCATCAATCTGTATCAGTGAGTAGTAATTATGTTAATAAATAATAACTACTGTTTTTTTTAAATGTTCAGGAGTCTGTGTTCCAAGTCTCTGAGACATGATCTTTTTCATTATCTCTTTAATTATGTCAATGTATGTGCTAGAGCCTGTCCAGGTGTTCCGGTGGTCCTGAGCCTGCCTATGAGAGGTGTGCTGGTCTGCCGAGGACGATGCCGCCTGTCACGGGAGACATCACGGCGCAGACGAGTGGGCTGAGATGAGCCCCCGTCATCAGAGCTCTGGGACGGGAAGTTCCAGGAGGCAATGAGGCTGGCCGGGTGGGCCTAGAGGGTGCGGGTGGAACTTACTTCCTGTGCAGAGGCTTGTGGCTCAGAGGCGGGCAGGTCTGAAATGCGTTAGGAAGACTGGGGAGGGTCCTGGTCATACACGGACAGGGAAGGAGCATCATACTGCAGGAGCCATTGGACCTTCAAAGGGTGCCAAGGCACGGAGGCTTTAGTGTTCTGACTTAATGCAAACGGCAAAGCTAAGTTCCTGCTTTCCTCCGAGGAAGCAAGGGGATCCGGCACCACCACCTCTGCCTCAGAGCGGGCAGGTATCCCATTTCCGTCGATACCTGGGACCCACATCTGCTGCTCCTAACAGAGATGGTGTGACCGGGGACAGCTCCCATCCAAGCTTGGCCCCAGCCCTGCTTGCTGCTCTGCACTCGCCGGCCGCCTCCCTGTGGGCTGGGTCCCCACTGCCAATGCCCGACCTGGGGCCTCCCGTTTGTCCTTCTTAACCCAGCTTCCTTGGCCTGGAGCCTTTGCCTGCCCAGGCTGGGATGCCCATGGGTCCACTCTCCTGTTTGCACTCTCTCCTCTCCTGTGTGTGCTGGGAGAGCTGCTCTGGGAAACCGAGCCAGCCAACAGGAGGAATCTGCACCTGCGTCCTTCACGGTGGCCCTTCTGAGGCTGGCCCTCCCACGAGGTCTACCCTGACTCCCCCACATGCCGTGAGCGGCCAGCCCCACGCGGCTCCCTCTCCGCCGCGTGCTGGACCGCGCCTCCCCGGCCAGCTCCCCTCGCCCTGTGGATTTCAGCCCAAGCACCAGGTCCTCAGGAAGGTGCCTCCCTGCCCCAGCATGTGTCTCCCAGCACTGCCCTTTTCCCTCCAGAACTGCCGGCAGCCAGCGAGGAGCTAGCTGTCTGGACCTTTGCTGGAGGGACAGAGGTCTCGCCCCCAGCCAGAACCCAGGAGGCCTGAGGGACAGGCTCTGCCTTGTCGGCCCAGCGACCCTGGCACAGGCAGATGCCCCCATCCTCACGCATAGTGCCTGCTTGTCTGACGGCGCTTCGACTCACCAGCACGCTTTTGCCAGGCAAGTGTGACTATAACGATGCTCGTGGTGACCAAGGCCCTGAAGGGCGCAGGGTCTGGCATGCAGGAGGAGTAAGTGGGAGCAGGATCCAGTGTGAAGAGTCCATGGCAGAGGTGTGTACAGGTGTCCCGCGAGCACAGAAGAGGGACCGTTAATTCTGGGGAGGTTGGTGGGATGGGGACACGGACATTGTCAGGAACTCACTGTGTTTGGTTGTTTGCTCATGGGTCTGTCTGCTCCCCTGGGCTGACGGCTCTGATGGCTCCTGCGCCGTGGTCTGGTCTCTTGGGTATCCCACGTCTCAGCAAAGGGCCCGAGCCCAGGGGGTGCCGGGGGCTGTAAGTCGCATGAAAATCCACACGTGTTTGCACTGATGAATGCCTGGCTTGTCGGCCTGTTATTCTCTGGCAAATCCCTGTGCGACATCCAAACTTCTTCCCAGGACAGTTAGAGGTGGTGAGTCCCCCACCCCGACTCCCGCCAGGCACTGTGCTCAGCCCTCCTGTCAGATCTGCTCCATCCCGAGAGGTGGCAGTGTGACAGAATCTTCCAGAAGTTCAAGAAGGGGGAGGAGCACCCAGGCCGGATTCCACATGCATATTTTCTGGCCTATGGTGGTTATCTGATGGAAAACAGCCTCCTCTTCTCTGAATTCTGCTCCCCTGTACCAAAACGCCACCCTCCTCAGCCGCCTCCACACATACCTTAGTGGTGGATTTTGACTGAAATCCTTCCTGTTTTCTGACTCTGTGGCTGGAAAGAAGGCCTGGACCCCTCCCAGACGTTTCTCAGAGGTCTGGGTTGTCGGGGTTTGAGGTTTCCAAGTGCCACGGACGTCTGGGTTGTGCAGTTGATTTTGCTGGCAGAGTTTGATTTTCAAAACTTACTGAGTAGGGGAGCCAAGATGATAAACCCAAGTTTTTGTTT
>RJWJ010024724.1:0-24586 GCA_004363605.1 Indri indri | reverse complement strand
GTAAATTCACACCTAACGGGTACAATGCACACTATCTGGGGGACGGGCACACTTATAACTTTGACTCAAATGGTACAAAAGCAATTTATGTAACCAAAACATTTGTATCCCTGTAATATTATAATTTTTTTTAAAAGAAGAGCCACTTAAAATTTTCTGTCTGTAGAGACTGATGTGGGAGGGTGTGCCATTGGTAGTGTTTAAGATTCTCTTCAAGGTCATGTTGAAAATATAGTAAGAAATATGACTTTTAAATTTCTTTAGGACTATTGGATGATTTGACCACAAATCATAAGCATAAACACAAGATTGATGTAAACATGGATGACAAAAGTCCCTTCCAGTTAAGTCCAACCAGTTATCACAAGTGCTCTTAACACAGGGATACACACTTTAACACACAGTGGTAAGAAATAGTTTGTCAAGAGTATGCAGAAACATGATACCACGATTAAATATGTGTAGACCTAAGGGATGGGCTACAGACTGTCAGTGTTTTGGATTTGGGACATTCTAATAGGTGTTTAGTGGTATCACATTGTTTTAATTTACAATTCCCTAATTCCATATGATATGGAGCATCTTTTCGTATGTTTATTTTCCATCTTGATGTCTTCTTTGGTGAGGTATCTATTCACCAAAGAAAAAACATTATGTAATTTTTCTCCTAAAAAGCTATTTCCTTTTGAATAAAGTCTAAACTCAATTAGCAAGGCACTCAGGCCTTGTGCCATGTGGCCCCATCTGGATATTTTGAGCCTCATCTCTTATGATATCATCTCCCCCCTTTACCTTACCAGTCACACTTGAGAGTTAAGTAATCATTTCTCACAGCAGGCCCGGTTAGATGACTTCATGGCCCCTTCCAACTCCTGTGGATCATTTATCATACTGGAGTGCTTTCTTCTACACTCCTCTTCTTCCAACTGAAATCCAATTCATTCCTCACAGTCCAGCTCAAATCCCATTTTTCCTTGACCTCCTGAGTCAGAATAAATTGTTTCTCCTTTCCATTATGCTTGTAGTAGTCCATGTATTATATCTTGCAAAGCTTAACTGTTAGCATATCAACCTTTGCTACTGGCATAAGACCTTGTGGATCATGGGTGCTCTGTATATATGCACTGATGCAAAATGAGAATTGGCCAGTTGATTTGACACAAATCAACTTTGCTCTTGCAGCTAGATGTATTAATTACTACCAAATCTAGACCATCATTCTGAAAAATCAAAGAAATTAAAATTATGAAGTAAGTTCTTTTTTTTGTGCCCCAGAAGGTCAATTTTTATTTTTTATTTTTTATCTTATGCCATGTGTATTTTAATGTTTTGGGAAATCATCAGTGGACCTGCTATTTCAAAGACATTATCTGTTGCACATGCAAAATTCTGTAGACATTGAATATAGTTATACCCCAAATGATCAAATTCTTTGGCCTAATTTGAGAGGCAATAAGCAGCTCCCAAGTGTGGCTTTCTTTTTGCATAACATATATTGCAATATCTTTTTTATTTGGCCCCTTTTAGACTCATTCACTTATTTAGAAATCCTAATATGGAGTAAGTTTAGAGCTGGGAGACACTTAACAAGCTGGGCAGTCAAGGAGACAGGGAAAACATGACAAGTTACTAAATACACGTGATTAAATAAAAGAAGGGCTGCCAGTTCCTTGGGAGAAACATGCTTTTGCCCATAGATCACCTTTTGAAGAAAGGCTAGTGTAAATGAAGTTTTACTCCATGACTTATGGGCTGCAGATTGGCAGTTGACATCATCCAAATTTATAAAAAGTCTATGGGCTGCCTTTTACTGATATATTGGCCAAATAACCCATTTTAGCTTCTTTATCCCTTTTCCTGAGATCTGTCATGATCCAGCACTCAGCTATATTTCTTGTCCATGAGAATCTGGAATCAGTGCTCCGGAGGGAAAAGCACAACACCATAGCTGACCCACCCTGTACATTCTCCAGAATATTCAAATTGGGCAACTGCATATACTCTGAGACTATAGGATCTGAAACAATATTATCTAGGTAGAAATAAACAAGTATAAGTTTTCTGTAATTCTTCCTGTTACTCTAGTTGTGTAGAATACTTTGGGCACTCAATTTTCTGATTAAGTATCATTGGGATAATCAACATTCCAAATATATTCAAAACTCTTTATAATAGGATCCTAAAACATGGCTCCAGATTTATTTCCGCATAGTCCCTTTCTACCGAAATGAATGATTCTTTCTTCCCCACACTTACTTTGTTCCTGTTAGTTTTGTAATTCAAGCTGTTCCTCTTCTTATCATGCCCATCCATAATCTTGTTTTAAAACTTTTTCTTTTGCCTGATGGAATCAGTTTATAAATCGAGGCAATCAGCATAGATTTAAATAATACTCAAAAGATTTTTATTATGCACCTGCCATGAACCAGGTAACTCTGCTAGGCTCTGGTTAGCCAACTGGAAAAAGACAAAGGTAGTCCAATGGTCAGATTTTAGTCCAAATGTAACTCAACCTCTCAGCAGCATTTGAAATCATCCATCATTCCTTTATTCTTGAAACATTTTGCTTTAGAGATCCTCATACTCTTTGGTTTCCTCCTATCTTAAGCAACTCCTCTGATTCTTTGATAGATTCTTCTCTTCCTTGTAGTCACTAAATGTTGTGGTGGCTCAAAATTTCCTCTCTCCTCTTCCTAGGTAATCATGTCCAAACATAATGGCTTTAAACATCATCTATATGCTAATGACCATGACATTTATATTTTCAGCCCCAACCTTTTACCTGATTTCTCCAGAATCACATAAACAATAATCTACTTGAAATATCCACTTGGATCACTAACACGTGTCTCAAATGTAGTACAACGAAACAGAACCCTTGGTTCCTTTTCCACTCCTCCTCATAAGGGCAAAAGCTATTACTTGGGTAGAGAAACAAAGAAACTTAAAGCAGTCATTCTACTACCATTCCCTCTTGAGGACTGGAAAAGACAAATGATAAAGACTTTTCCCACCCCCACTATTCCACTTCCAGAAATGCACTATTTTAGATGCATTATTAATATTATTTGAAATGGTTAGTAATGTTAACATGAATATTAATTTAAGTGGTAAGCAGTATTAAAATAACTTAAAATTGTTTTGCAAACTCTCTGTCATGCAATTGCTTACCAACAAGCATTGGCACTAAATTTAGATGTGCGTGTATTTGCTATAGTCCTAAAGAGGAGGACACTTTATAATACTAATTTAATTCCAAGAAAAGGAGGAGTCTCTAGGTCCAGGAAAGTTTATTATACTTAAAGTTTCACTAATGCTTCCTTTGAGAAATGTGTCTGAAGCTAGACAATGAAACTGATTGTCTAGTCTAAGTTATCAAGAGGCATTTATTGTCTTCAGCTTGATTAGAAATGCATTAGAAATGAAAGCTGTATTGCAATCTTGGAAACCAGCAACAGTGCATTAACAATATTGGGGCAAGGGAAGGGGACTTATGTGACACAAGATACAATATATTGGTTGTGTTTTTTTGGCTTAACAAGGTAAACCTTGATATAGTCCTGGTCTGGCCTTCAATATTCTTTTCTTCAAGTACATTTCTAGTGGGCAAAAAGAGAGCATGTTGGATGAACTTAAAGCACTTTCCATCACTTACCAAAGTCAGTGCTTACCTTTTAAAGTTGTAGCTCAGTGGACAGTAACTACATCCCTAAGGGCTTAAGGGAAACATGTTAAAACAGCTTGCATCTCAGAGGGAGTAGAAATCTGACACTTAGACTGGTGCTGATTCTTTTGAGTGCATTTTGAGGTTGCACTTTGGTGAGTTACATAGATGTTTGTTATTGGTAATTGTCACATCGGAAATGACTCATGAGATTAGCAGAGCCATATAAATATATATCTGTCAATTTTATTTTAAAACAGGCTACCAAATATTGACTTAGAAATCAGAATAAGGTCTTCCTTTCCTAAGTAACAATTCCCAGTGGATCAGGACACTATCCTTAGACAACATTATTGAAAGGTGTTATGGTCAATCTATAGGCTATCTGTTAGATCATGCTCTGTTTTGGGTAGCAGTTATTTGCAAAATATTCAAAGTGTTTAACAACTGGTGTTATTATAGAATGGCAGCCAGCCATGCTTGATATGCCCATATCAGCTCAGATTATACACACAGTATTTACCTTAAGTAGAACCAAAGAACTATAGTACCTGGTTGGGTGCCATATTTTCAGGCAAGGTTAGATCTGTTACCTTTTAATGGCTATTGTGCTGTGAAAACTAGCCTAGGTCTAGGCCAAATACTGTTGCTGGATCCACCTGGTCTGGACACTTCTTAACACTATTTTAGAGTCTACTCTTGACTCAGGTCTTTATTAGGGCAACAAAGGACAAGTTGAAAAATATTTACAAATAATGTGCAATGTCAACATAATTTGGAGGTAGTGCTAACAGCAGTCCTTCCTCTGTCAGATATTGGAGGGATGCTTAACTAGGACTGACCCATAGAATGTGTTGTGGTTCGTACTTGCCTGCTTTCACATTTCTGCCTAACCCTATCCCAAACACAATTATATGTTTTTTTTCATCTCAGCCCTGTGCATGTCATTCTATTTTCTTTCTGGAATAAAGTTAGATATGCTCATGGCAGAGTTCTCTGTTGACAATTGCTCAAAGCTTAATCCTTAAAACGTAGCCATCTTCCAACTCAATCACACTGAATTCAGTGTCTGTTTCTATTGCCTTTGCCTAATCTTCCCACTTATAGCTAGATGTTTACTTGCCAGGTTGTGGGCATTACACCTGTGAAAATGAACCAGTCAAATGACTCCTTGTTCCTATTTCCGTATTTGTTAATAGACATTATGGCATTTTCAAATTTCTTCTCACCCTCAGCTCCTAAATGAGAAAACTGTTAAAATAAAATGACTAACACATGTGGGACTGCTTGTATAAGGTTAAGCTCCAAAATTTCAGTGGATCCGACGTAATACGTTGTCATTCATTTTTCATTAAGAGTTGGTGGTGAGTGGGATTGTGCTCCATACAGTATTTCAGGAATGCAGACACTTTCTGTCTTGAGGCTCTGATCTCTTCTTGGTTTTGAGAATCCTCATCACTTCACCAGGAGATGGGGAAAGAGAAAAAGGTCATGCATGGGAGGTTTATATGGGCCAAACACGAAAGTGGCACCTATCACTTTGGCTCACATTGAATGGGCCATACTCAATCCATGGCCACACCTAACAATAGAGCAGAGCATCTGTGTGCCCAAGAAGATGTGGAGGACACAGCTATTGGTGTGGTATACCAGCACTCTCTGCTATACTGATGCTGTAAATAAAATTCTACATGAATTAAATGAGCTTCATTATTATTTGTAGAAAATAAGCATTTGCATGTATTTCTGAAATGGATTCTGGCTGATGCACTGTGAAGATCATTTGTAGGCCTACAAGTCAGAAAGACTGGGAGTATCCAGTGTTTGAAGATGTCTCTAGTTGAGTGAACTCGTTTCTTCCGACCATGTCATCACCACTCCTCTCTGGCTTCAATCAAATTAAAGATAGTTCACTTTTTATCTAAGCTTCAGATTCTGCTAGTTTTCAGGAAAATTGAGAAACTGTTTTATGGGTCACCTCGAAGTCGTACAAAGAACTCAGAATCATTAACTATCTCTTGAGTAGAAGTGCTAGTGATGCAGTAGAGTAACACTCCACCTGAGCCCTTCAAAATTCTGTTACTTATGTAACTGATTCCCACTAGTTAGTATGACAGCTCCCTTCCTGTTGTTAGTGATCATTTCTTCAAAAGTTGACGTATTTGCCAGAGAAATTATGTGTTGGTTCTCTTGTATTTTGTTCTTGTATCACCCTACTCATTTGGAGATGACACCATTTTTTTATGTGGCATGTTCTAAAAGGCACTAAGCAGGGATAAGGCCAAAGTTTCAAGTATATTCAAATCTAGTTTAACTATACTTTTAGGATTGTGTTAGGAATAATGAACTAATTTAATATGTATTTTATCGTGGGTAGAATATTAAAATTCATGAATTAACTATTGGCTTAAATAAGTGGATGTATAGATGAGGGAGGAATTCTTCATATCCTTTTAAAACATAGGCTGTTTTTGTAACCGTGACTAGATAAGATTGGAAAATGGTTTGGACTCAGCCTCCTAGACTGCTTAAAGCCAGGAAATGATCTTTGGAGTCTAGAAGGTAAACTCTTTGTTTTACGGATAAGGAAACTGGACCTTGGTATCTTTATTTATAGTATCCCTTTGAAGACTTTATTTGTAGAAAAAAGGCAAATTGTATTGAATTTCTTGGATGAGGGTTGCCTTATGTTTAACAAAACAAAGCAAAACACATGCACATATACCATACACAGGTATGAAATTAGTGGTTCTAGAACAACACTGTCCAGTTGAAATATAATGGGAGCCACATATGTGATTTTAACTGTTTTAGAAGCTGCTTTAACAAAGATAAGAAGAAACAGGTTTACCACATCACATTTCAGACTAGTCACATTTCAAGTGCTCAACAGCCAGTTGTGGCTAACGGCTATCATAGCAGCTCTAAAACCTCCAGGGGCAGGGTCAAATTAATACTACAATAACATGGCACACTCTTTAATCTGCACCCCTAAGTGCAAACAGGAGATCTCTGGAGAGGTGGAAGGGCACCCTTAAAATAGAAAGTGGTGGTTTTCATGATTTTCTTTGTTATGTTGAGCATCCCAGGTCTGGCTTTAGGTGGAATGCAATATTATAGAATTTATTAAGCAGACAGATGGCAAGGATCTATATACTAGAGGTTGAGAACATCTAATTCCTTCTACAGTGTAACATTTCCTGTCTCAGGATGGAATTTCACCATAAAGTCAGATATTGAATAGAAATGAGTAGCATTCATCAAACCTCAAATTATACTAAGATAAGAGGGAATGGAAGGAAAAAGGAAACAAGTCTATAGCATTTACTTTTGTTGCATTTCAAGATCAATTTCATATTAAAAACAATTCATAAGAGAGCAGACATAATGATTTTCATAACGATCTGCTCACTGTGATGATGCTTATCAACTTTAAATAGTGACATGCTCTGCACTCGTTACAGCCAATAGACAGAGGAGAGCATAGAGCATTCTTGAGCATAGGGAAACATGGCAATTTGTGGATCATTTTCCGACACGCTTAAGCACATCACTTAGTGGGATCATACCTGAATGTTGAATTTGCAGAGAATAAATCCTCATTATTGCAGACTCATATAATTTAGAATTTTAACAGTTTTCTAGAAATTGAATTAGCAAGATGTAGCTTCAAACATTGTAAATATAAAGGCTTTTATTTCTGACACTCTTAGAATCAAATTCCAACTCTGGCACTATTATATAATCTAGGGCAAAGTCTCTTCGCTTCTCTGATCTTGTTTTCTTGCCTAAAGAATATGGAAGAAATAATGTTGACTTCATAGCAGACATTATCACCCCTGTCTTTTCTAGGCTGGCTTCTCAGCAGTCCGTCCAGCACATATCCAAAGCCAGAGTGATTCTCCATGGCCTACCTGCAAGCAAAATGACAGAGTAGGAAGGTTATGGTGTCTGGAGCTAGACTGCTTTGTTAGAGGCCTGGCTTTTCTACTCAGCTAGCTGTGCCATCTTGGGCTAATCACTTAACCTCTCTGTGCCTCACTTTTACAACTGGGGATAATAATTGTGTCTATCTCCATGGGTTTTCAGGCTTAAATGGAGTATAAGTGCTTAGGGCACAGCCTTGCATATAAGTTGCTGTTTTCATGAAGTATCTATCTATCTACCTTGTGACTCCATGCCTAAGATCCTGCCATGTACCCCTCCAGTGCTTTACTTTCAGGACGGAATTAGTACCTTAGCATGATACACAAGATCTTTCCCTATCTAGTTCTCACCTCCCTCTCTATCCTCGTTTCCTTTCCCCCACACAAAATCTGCACTTTAGACAAACTAAGCTACTTACAGTTTTCTGTGTCTTCCCAGCTGTGAAATAGCTCAATGGTTAAGTGAATGCAGTTTTAAAGTCAACAGAACCTAGCAGTTCTGTGTCCTTGGAAGTTACTTAAGCTTCTCTGAACCTGTTTCCTCATAGGTTATAGAAACGAGATGAAGATGAAATAAACTGCTTGGCGCCATGCTTGCACATAGCAAATTCTTAGTTATGTCCTCACTTTGAACAAAATACCTTTCTGTTCATTTTTATTTGGCTTTTGCTTGTCCTTCAAAATGACGTTCAAGTTTTACCTCCTTAAGGCAATCCATTAATATTTTCAACCCTACTCTGTTTCCTGCATGTAACTCTCTGTCTCGGCATGGGTCACACTACACTGTAATTGTTACTTTGCTTAATCTATTTCCCTCACTGGCCTGGGAAGGCAAGCAGCCTGTCCTTGTCATCTTTGTGTTCTTAAAGCTTAACATACAGGTATTATTCAATAAATATTTTTGAGGAAAATAAGCAATAAAATAGTTTTAAGGAATAATGGAAATAACCTATATTGATTATTTAGCACATGGTAGGAATTCAATGATTACTAATTTTCTTTCCCTTAGGATTTACCTTTAGGTATCTATGTCATGTGGAGAAGGATTTTAAGCTTTAATGAAATTAATAAGAGTCAAAAATAAGGATCCTCCTCAGAGCGTGATTACTCTATATCTGGTATCTATTTGGATATGTGTTTGGGTACCGGAAGAGTGACTGCAGTGATTTGGCCCACCAGATTAAAATAATTCTTTTTAATATAAAGTATTTTTTTATCCAAAGAATGTTGAAGCAATATAAATGTAATATAAAGAGTATGGCCATTTACCTATAAGTCCACCCATATGAAAATAGTAATAGCTAATATATATTGATCACCTGTACATTGGGCGCTGTGCTAAGAACTTCACAGCACATATCTCATTGAAGCCATACCAGTTCTCTATGAAGAAAGCAGAATGATTGTACCCATTTTATATATGAGCAAACTGAGGCTTAGAAAGGATAATTGGGGCAGTCAGCTGTATAATCTAGGCCAGGGAGGAGGTTCCATTTTGAGAAAGGGTTTTGTGTAACACTGGAGTTGTCACATGTGCAGATACCAACATTAGCAAGCTTGGAGAATGCCAAAGCTTTCCATGGAGCATAGGTCGTGTGGGGTTAAACACCTCTCTCTTGAAAGGATTATAAGGGAAACAGACATTTTGGGCATGAACAAGGACCTAATTACAGTCATGTGTCACTTAATGATGGAGATACATTCTGAAAAGTATGATTGTGGTGTTGTGCGAACATCTCAGAGTACACTGATAAAAGCCTAGATGTTGTAAACCTACTGCACACGTAGGCTATATGGTATGTCTTGTTCCTCCTAGGCTATAAACCTGTACAGCATGTTACTGTACTGAGTACTACAAGCAATTGTAACACAGTGGTATTTGTATATCCAAACATATCAAAACATAGAAAAGGTACAATAAAACTACAGTTTAAGAGATAAAAAATGATACACCTCTATAGGGCCCTTAACCACAAATGGAGCTTGCACTGGAAGTTGCTCTGGGTGAGTCAGTGAGTGAGTGGTAGAGAATAGGACGTCTGTTATTTTTTGCTACCCAGCATTCTTTCACCCTGTGACTATTTCTTGCTTTCCTTCTGGGAATCACCCCTCCCTACTTTTAGTCCATATGGCTCTAGCGTTGGAACTCATAACTTTTTTCTAAGACCGTTAAAACAGTGCATTTTCCTGGCCACAGGACTGGTGCGAGATTTGACCTGTTACCTATGCAAATTAAATTAGGTTTTGTTCTTGTTTTTTTCCTGGTAATATTGGACAAGGAGTCTCACTTTTCTACTGCGGAAGGGAATCTGGAAGGATATGACAAGGAGCAGTTGTGCCTGTTTCATGATCACAGGGGAAAAGCTATCTGAGAACGAAGCCAGCACAGAAAACTGCATGGAGAGACCAGGTTGAACCAGATCCTGACGATATTGTTGGAGATTCTATATTCAGCCCTTCCTGAAGTTAGGACCACCTCTAGTTTTGCTTAATCTCATTTATTCAGTTTTCATCATTTTCTAACAAAGTGCTAATTGCTTTTATGGTAACTCAGCTGTGTGTGTTTGTGTGCGTGTGTGTGTGTGCGCGCACGTGTGCGTGTGTGTGTGTGAAGAAAAGCAGTAAGAACCTTTCAACATCCTAAATGGAAAATTTTTGTGTTTTTATGAGAATGAAATACATTTGGTGTAAAGACTATATGAATCAGGTGATCAAGGTTATTATTATTAAAACAAAGGGAAAGCAGTGTTTTAGAAAGAAAATAATTAGAAGATTTGACTACAAATTTACATTTTTTTCCTCAGGCATGGCCAAATTATTATCAATTTCAACAGATGTATTCTTGAATGAGGATTTTTTTCTCATTCACTAAAAAAGTTACTTATTGTATAAATGCATATGTGAGATTTTGAGATGCTTTTCTCCTCTCCACTATATTCAGGAGCCTTTTAGTTCAGGGCTATAAAACAGCCACCACTTTTCATCATTTAAACAATCCTCAAAACGTGCAGGGCTCTTCCTTGCTCCTGGCTGTTAAAATATCATTTCCCTCTTCTTTAGAATGGTGCCATTTTGATTCCTTATCAGCTGCCAGCTGGATGTGAAGGCCCATAGTCTAATCACCCAGATAGGCCGGGAAAGTTGTCATATTTTGTCTCTGGCTGAGAGGAATTAGAATACAAACAAACTCAAAAGAGTTACCCTTTGGGTATGATTAAACCAGTGACTCTAATTCAGATCATTCCCTAAGTTGTTTTATCTTGAGCAAAACACTCTATCCCTTGGCATTGCAGGTTATAAGTATTGGAGAATAAAGAGAAAAAACAGTGGCTCCCAAATCTTTTTATATCACGACACACATAGAAATGATAATATTTGATAGGCACATGGGAATAAATGATGAGGCTGCTCACTGCTGAAGGTGACCTGGCTGAGCTGAGGGGATCAGCAACTCAGCACACCTTACTCTACTCCTAGTGCTTTGGGTGGGAAGTTTCTGAATTTGCAAACCAATGGACTGGCTTTTATTCCTTGCTCAGCCACTAAACCCCCGCTATGTTCTTGGGGCGTATTCTCCTTTCCTTTTTGGTGCTCAGTTCTGCATCCTTAAATGATGAGGAATCTGAGGTCTAGTCTAAATACAAATTTCACTTGTAAGACATTTATAATGAAGCATTATCAGATACAATAGATGGAGGTTTATGAGATATACTGAGGCTTTCAGCATGAAAGCATGAACAAGTGCTCGTTACTTAGATCTGTTTAATTACTGCCAAGAGTACTCACTTTTTTTTAAAAAGCACGCCTACATTATTTAAGATACCTGCATGACAGTATATGATGAACATTGGCAGGATCTGAGTTAACTACTCAGAGATTATTCACAGAATTTCTGAGCTAAAAGGAAGAGTTGAGATCCTGTATTTCTCAAGTAGAAAACATTCTCTTAAGATCATCAGAGTGTATTTATGTAGAGCATCATGCAAATGCACAACTGGGGATGAGTAGAACCAACTACAAACATATAAATCCATAATCTATACATTATTAACCAAGCTAACACTCCTTAGTCAAGTCTTTATCACACAGAATTAGAGAAAATTCAGTCCCAATGATGAGTACCCTGCAACCCTGCATCAAGAGCAAGTGCTGACCACTCAGGGGACTCAGTAGCCCTAGATCTAACAGGTTGGGATTTGGGTGGGGGGAGATGATTCAGGGAGTAAGGAAGTTGAAGTTACTATAAGGGGATGTTCATTGTTGTGGGAAAACCCAGAGTCCAAGGGAATCAACAATCAATAATCATAGTCCAGGTAAACTTTTGACAATGATATGAGGGAGCTTCAAGGAGATGGAATGGATCACAGTGCAGAGGCTTTTGGAGTTAGAAATACTCAGCAAACCAAACAGATTTTTGGTTTTAAGGTGGTATATCTGTGGGTAGCTGGGTTTCAGATACTAGGATTAAGTTCTGGAACAAATTCAAGGATAGAGAGCTTCAGACTAACGGAGGAGCAAGAGCGAGAAGAGGATTAGTGTTCAGGAGAGAACAGGACTGTGTTTACTGAATGCACAAAGACACACAGAGAAATTAATGAACATGTGTTGAGCGTTTAAGTGTAAACCTCTGTGCCAAATGTTTACGCACACTATTCCATTTAATTCTTGCCAAATCCCTCAAAGACATGCATTATTCTTTTTATGAGGCAACGGAGGCTTAGTAGCTACCTATAATCACACAGTTAGTAAATGGTAGAAACAAGATTTGAACTCAGGTCTACCCAACTTTTCACTGGTATGTAAGAGAGTTTAGGTAACTAGGACCTTGGGCACAGGGACCCAGGGAGAAACACTGAGTAAGACAGGTGGAATCCAGTCAGTTTTACTATGCTGATATTGGCTTATTGGTCAGGTTTGTCTTATGCCTTGGGCCAGGGTTGATCCATGAAATAAAGGATTGAGCTAGATCTGGGATCCAGAGGCACAGCTCAGGGGCTTGAGACCAAGTTAGGCCTGACACTGAATTTATTTAACCATACACTGAATTTAACCATACACTGAATTTATTTCAAATCTGATGCAACTGAAGGAAGGTGTTTCCATCTGAAAACTTTATGGCATGTTTACATTTTAGGACAGCAGATTACACCTCAAAACGAGCCTGTGTGTGTGTGTGTGTGTGTGTGTGTGTGTGTGTGTGTGTGTATGTTGATATTCCTTACTAAATTTAGTTAAAAGCAACAACTCCTAAAACAAACTGATAATTGGGATTGGAGTATAGCTAAAACAGAAGCTTCTCATTCCCTGAGCAAACATGTATACTTTGAAGTTTTGCTTTCTTTTATGCTTAGTCTTTTAGTAGAGAAATCAAAAGAAGGGAAACACTGCAAATACGGCAGAACGTAGTAAGAATGACACAAAAGGCTTGAATATTAAATTCTAATCTCTTTGAAAGAAGCTATCAATCACTCAAATATGGTTTTGCATCCTATGGCCTCTCAACACCTACCTCTGATTAATAACTTCACAGCCAAGTAATTCTAGATCTTGGAGCGTACAACTGATAACAGGTAAAAGTAGCCTAGTCTATAGTTTACTTAAAGGTAGCTACACTAGAGTAAATTTATAAAAATTTATATTGTTTTAAGGAAATACAAATGTCTCTGTGGATAAGGATTAATGTAGAAATGGTATGAAACACCACATTTATAGACAACCAGGGCATTTTAGAACTAGAGGGACCCTTGGGGATCACCTCTCCTATTTCAGGGTCAGGATGCTGTTGGGAAAGGACATGCCTGTTACCTCTTAATTACAGAACAAGGCTGAGAACCCAAGTTTCTAATTCTTAGAAATCTTTCCATTGTTCCATGGTGCCTTCCTAGGCTATTTGGTTTGTTTCACAGCCATTTCTTTTTTTTGTTTGTTTGTTTCAGCATGTTATGGGGATACAAATGTTCAGGTTACATACATTGCTATTTCCCTCTATATATATACTATTATGTATACTAATACTACAGTGATAGAGTGGTTTACATATGCTATGGTTTACATAGCAATTTTCTCATTTTCCAAGTAATTTTCACTGTTGTTTTCCAATGTTTCTCAGAACAACCCTGCAGAGAGAGATTGCCTTCAACCTTGTTTTATAGATGATAAAACTGGGATTGGGCAGGTGGGAGAGGGAAGAGAGGATGGGTATATTCACACCTCATGGATGTGGTGTGCACTGTCTGGGGGATGGACATACTTATAGCTCTGACTCGGGTGGGGCAAAGGCAATATGTGTAACCTAAACATTTGTACCCCTGTAATATTCTGAAAAAAAAAAAACTGTTGTTAAACTGGGGTGTAACTTGCTCACAGTCACACAACAAAGACATACTAGAGCTCAGATTCAAATGCAGATTCTTTGCATACATAATGTATTATTTTTCCAATTTATTGATCATAAATGCAACCACAATTAATCAAATCTGTGATGCTTTTGAGCGTGAATGAGGGTGCTATTAATCATTTCACTGGTAAAACAGGTATGAACCATTTCCATGCTAAGCAATCTGGGATAGAACATGGGATCATCTGATAATTCACTCTAAAGTACTTGGTGAACCAAGAATATGTCAGGTGTCTAAAAGGAAGGATGTGATGATTAAGACAAAACAGAAAACATAGCCTCTACCATTGAAGGGATTAATATTTTGTGAGAGCTATAGACAAGCAAATAGAGGCAATTGCAATGCAGTGTGGATATACACTGATGGAGAGTTCTATGGGAACATAGGGTAGGAACCTCTACATCTGTCTTAGTCTGGGGATGGAGGATTGGGAAGATTTGAACAACTTATTTTTAAGGCAATAATTTAGGGTGAGTAGACAGATGAACAAGGTCAGGTTTGCAGAAGAAGGGGATGTGAGGAAAAAGAGAAAGCCAATCCATGTAGAAGGAATAACGTGGACCAGTCACAGGAAAGAGCATATATAACCTGGGTATGGAACTGCTCTCTCTCCATATGCCTGGGCATTCAACTATCAAAATTGCCTAAGAATTATAGGCCACTGATCTGCACTGAGAATTTCTTTTTATAGCATTAGGCAATGAAAATAATAAATGTGCCTCTGTGAAGTCAGCATATGTTTAGTATAAGACTAATTGTAAGACTAAATAGAACATTCATAATGGTACCTGAAGAAAATGTAATGATAGAAAAAAGCCATTTCCTTTCTACCAAAGAAATTACATTATGGAAATTGCACCATCAGAATGAATTAATAGATGGCTTAAAAAAATTCAATGCCCAGCAAACAAATGCATAAATTAAGGATCGTGAGTAAGGTTAATGTTAAAGTAACATTTGTTCAGTTTATAGAAGAAAGGACTTTGCATGGAGGGATGGGGGTGGGCAAAAAGGGAGCTTTGAAATTGGACAGCAGGAGAGCACACACATGCCCAAGGGAGCTGAGGTCTGTCAAACTGCCCTGAAATTCATCTTCACCCACCAGCCATTTTCAATAATTGCTGGCCAGGCTGGTCTTTATTGCTAACTCTTTGGCTGTAAAGATGGTAGAAATGCTGGCCATCATTGATGAAAAGACCAACAAGCTGAACTGCACTATCTGGTTGGTGAGCTTCCCCTTTGCCATTAAGCAGAGATTTGCCATCACTTCTTTTCACAGTACATTTCACAGCCATTTCCGAAAGAGCCCAGCTGTGCTGAGATGGCCACTGGGGGGATGCAGGGTGGTTGTGTGGAGTTCAGAGACATCTGAAAGCAGCTGAGCAAGCCCCACAGCCCTCAAATGCTCATTGAATTGCTTTCCAGAAGCACATTCTTTCACCTTTGTCTGACATGGAAGGGAGCAGAGGGAATGGTAATGATCTGAAATGACAGACATGCTAGGAGGGGGCGAGCTAATTTACAGGCTTCAAATTAAGAATAAAGACACTAAATGTCCCATCGACTGTCCTGAGACCTTTAATAGAGCCAAGTGAAAGGATCCTTAACAGTGGATAGAAGGATCTTAAAAGAACTGTTTGGGGTGCCAACATTTTCCCCCACTGAGGTCAGCAGAGGTTAACATTTATCTTGCCTGTCCATAGAAGCTTGAACTTCTGAATCCAACACCTCAGCTTTCTTAAGTTTGTTGATAACCTGTGCTCTTCATGTTTCTGTTTCCCAGGAAAGTAATTGCCTTGCTCTTTTAGTGGTTGAAAAACAGAGAAGCTCTCCTTAGGAAACCCCCAGGATATATTGTAAGGCAAATAGGCTTTTCTGCTTGGATCATCTACTACAGAGCTAACCACTAAAATCAGAAGTTTCTTAGCAAAAATACCTTTTCTGAACTAGCTTTGGAGGGAGAATCAGAATGTAATTTGACAAGATTATATCCAGGCAAACATCTGGGGAAGAAAAATACAACTTCAGTATAGCTGGAAAACTGGAAATGAACATGCGCTGCTAAAGAAGTTGCTTCTTATTCATTTGTACAGTAACCAATTTGTGTTTCCTCTTCCCTCTCATTTTCTAAAACAATCTGATTGTGTTTCCTGATTGCGGATTATATTTCTTCCATTTTTATATTTGTTTACAGAAATGTGCTAGCAAAACTAAAGTTTAAAACATACCCAGTTCATTCTAAAATGGTCTTATTAGTTTATGCCTGTCTGTCCAAATATATTTTTGACTCTTCTCACCTCCGTTTCTGATGGGGAACACCATTTTCATGCTTTGGTACTTGCTAGTATTTCTGCTTGGAATTTTCTTTAGATTTTAATTTTTGAGGAAAAGATCCCTCCTCCTTAAAGAATCAACTCAAGCTTTACTGTCTTGCTGAGGATGTTCCCAGTTTCCTTAGGGCTCAAACTTTCTCCTTCCTCTCTGTTCCCATTGCAAGCAATTCTTATCTCCATGCCAACACTTAACATATGTATCCCATCTCCTCTTTATATGGCTTCTTCCCTACCACACTAGGATTACCTTAAAGACAGAGCTAATATCTTTCTTATCTTTGTTGCCTAGCACAGTGTCTGGTACATGAAGAGCACTCAGTGAATGCCTAAGACTGCCATTAACGTTTATAGCATTTATTTTTCCAAGGTTCCTTCACTTCATAACCATATGATATGTAATTTTTACCTCTACTGAACAATCTTTATGTGATCTATATTTGCTCTTGCTAAGAACTAAAGATAGATATAAAGATTGGTGAGATTTGACTGGAGCGCATAAATGCTACATTTAGTGGATTTATTTCTGTACTTTGTAGTTAACAGTCGGAATTGAAGAACTGCTGATCTGAATCTGGAGCCAGGTGGAAAACAAATCCCACTGGGTTGCCCTAAGTGGCAACAATTAAGATCTGGAAGGCAGATCTGGTGGATCTACTATCACTGGCATTTTTCTTTAAAGACAACAGAACTCTTCACTTTAGGTCACCAGTAGATTAAGGCCATCACCATGCTTTCACTGCTTGGTCACCCTGACATATGTAGCAGGTCTCAGCCTGACCCCCTGGGGTCAGATGTACTCATGTCATCAAACTGTGACCTAAAACTGCTCATTTTGTTGCACTCCTTTCGGGAGGCTGTCCCCATCACAGTGGGTATCTGACTGCTCTCATAAGTGACCCCCTTTCAAAAGCTCTTGCCCTAGGCTATGGTTGCAACTATGGAGGCAAAGACCTGTTGTGTCAAAACAATGGCAATGCAGCAGAATGTTTAGGAGTATGAGGGCATCTGGCTTTCCCAGAAGCTGATTATGAGAAAAGGATTAGAGTTCATAGATTTTATTTTGGGGGTGAGCACAGGAAACACCGGTAGGGGAATAGGGCAAATGACACAGGAAAGGCAAGACAGACAGTATCGGGTGCTTTGCTTAAGCAACTCTGGGCAACAGGAGCTCAATCCTAATGGAAAACTTTTGGAAACTGCCCCAGGGTTATCTCACCCAGGGGGTGAGTCATTGGCATGTATCTGCTCCAAGGGAAAGTTAACTTCCTACCACCTGTTCCTGTCAGCTTCCAGTCAGGCTCAGAGATGCAGATGCTGGCACTGGGAAGTCAGGGAGGTATGTGTCAAAAATGTAAGGCTCAACGAGATGTGGAGGAAGGACCAACAGTGTTCACTATAAGAAGATATCAGAATAGATTCTTTGTGTTCCAATGTGGTCCTAAGATAAAAATCAATGGCCAATTTCAAAGGGAGGTGCCACACCACTAAATGGGCACTTCTACATATTTTAGAGCCAGTTTCATGATCTTGAACTCCTCATCCACTTCAAGGATATAGAAATTTCAAGGGAATATAGTTAGGATTTTAAGAGGATAATTTATCTAGAGGAATCTCCTGGGATCCTCACTCTTTCACCTGCCAGGGTGCCTGTACCATTCCTCTTGGCAGGCTTGGAAGCTCTTCAATCAGATCACTGGGAGAGCCTGATATGTGTCCTGTGAAGTTTGGTGACATAATGAACCGGAATCTGAGTCCTACTTGAGGAAACCCAGAGTGCCAGAGAGAGACACTGGCAAAATTCTTTGGAGGGGAAGTAAAGGTGAACTGTTGTACACTTGGGAAAGCCATCAGAGGGGCATGAATGCTTCCCCATGGCCAATATTCTGGACTGGGGCCATTTTAAGTTTTGTCAAGCATGTTTCCTGGAAGTAGCAATAGTTAGGGAGGGTGTGAAAGGATTGAAAGAGAACCAGGAGTTGTAGCTACAGAAGCTACTGGAAGGAGAGTCATTGCCTGTGTCCGTGTTGTGGTAGGAGAGGAGTGTTCACAACTGTACATCTGCCACCAAAGCTCCCTACCCTAAGTGACCAGTGCACCTACCAGCTAAGATATGTCCCTTTCTCCTAGTCTCTTCTCCCCAGTCTGATCCTGGAGAAAGAAAAAACAAAACAAAACAAAAAAATGGTAGAAACCTGGGAAAAAGGAGACACACAGGATGGGAGAGAGTAAGGACCATGACTTCCTCCTATTGTAAGTGCCCAGTCCCAGAAGTAGGGAAGGACAAATGATCAGATGTTGACGTAAGTTGAGTTTGGCTTAATATCTGGGGCTGGAAAATTGTTCACAGAAATTTCTGTTGTCTGAGAGTGAGGAAAAAAGTTATGAGACTTGCTTCAGACCAAGATTTTATCCAGGGGCAAGGGAAAATCTTTTTCTCCAGAAGTGGGGCCCAAAGGAAAGTTGTGCCTTGATATCCTATGGGTGGTGTTTGCTGAAGCACTGAAGGACTGTGGAAAGAGACCTCGATTGAAATTCTAGTTCTGTAGCTTATTGGCTATATGGTCTTGGCAGAACATTAGAGTTCTCCAGAGAAACATAACCAGTAGAATAAATGTATACACATGTAACTCTATGTGTGTGTATGTGTGTGTATGAATGATATATATGGACTTACTATAAGAAATTGGCTCATGCAGTTATGGAAGCTAGCAAATCCCAAATCTGCAGAACTGATATCTCAGTTTGAAGGCAGTCAGGCAGGAGAATTCTCTCTTATTTGGGGAAAGTCAGCCTTTATTCAGGCTTTAACTGATTGGATGAGGCCCACATAGGTAATGGAGGGCAATATGCTTTACTAAGTCTACTGATTCAAAATGTTAACCTTACCCAGGACACCTTCACAGAAATACCTAGAATAATGTTTGACCAAGTATCTGGTCAACCTTGTGACATACTCAAGTTGACTCATAAACATCACAGTCATGCTCTTTGAATCCATTTTTTTTTAATCTCAAGGGTTGTTTGGAGATTAAATCAGTAAGTTTGTGAAGCATAGACATAATAACAGGCCCAGGAAATGGTATCCGTAATTATTACTAATGGGAGTATTCAGAGATGCAGGAGTTTGATCCAAGCTTAGGAAATATAGAACCAAGAGCAGGATAGTCATGAGGTCAAATGTAGGCCAGCAGACAGGAGAGCAAAAATAGATTGTCCCTAAGACAGGACAAATACGAACCTAAGGTAAATCTGGTCTTGGACAAAGAACCCTTTATATTGTGCCTGTTAAAGTGGGGAGATATGGGAGACATAACATGTACAAATATTTATTGAGCACCTATTATATACAAAATACTGTACTAGATTTTTAAGATTTAGGAATGCATAAGACATTATCCTTTCCCTTGAGGATGTTATAATCTATGATGGAGAAAATGTTTGATAATTTTACCATCCTGTTTTGCTTTAAGGGAGGCATCATTATAAAGAAAAATGAGAGTGAGTTGCTATAATAAGGGGATCAGGATAGGCTTTAGAGAAGTGGTCTCATTTTCTTGAGATTTCCAGGGACAGGCAGGAGTTTGCCAAATGGTTATGAGGGTAGACATTTTGGGCAGAGGAATAGCATCAGTAAAGTCACAGAGGTATAATTTTTCATGGTCTTTTTGAGAACAGGATATCATGTGATGATGCTGAGTTGCAGGGTGAGTGGACAGCACATGCAAAGAGTTTCAGAAAAGGACCGATGCGTAAGCTGGGCCAGGAGCCAGGAAATCTTGAATGCTCTAATAAGAATTTTGGACGTCAGTCCCTATAGTGCAGAAAAGTGGCATGGTTGCATTGGTATTTTACAGAGAAAAGAAGATACCAAATACCAGATGGGAGTTTCTCTAGACCACTGTAGCTAATAGACCGCTATTTTTCTGTGTTCTCAGAAATGATTTCTTTCCAAGGATTTAGCTGGCCTAGCTGTGGCAAACCCACTCTATACCAATGAAACAATTTACCCTGTTTAGCAGATTTGTGTTGAAGTTGAATTTAATTAGAGTCGTCCTGATCACGTTTTAAAGTCTAGTCATATGTGGACAGTAAATTCTGAGGTGCAGCTTATGTGTACTAAAAATTAACCATCAAATCTTTTAAATCTCCTTTGAAGTACTGCTCAGCATAGTTTCTCAGTTCACTTTGTGAACAGATATGGACTGAGCACCAGACACTGTGGTAGACGTGGTGGGCATGGCAGGAAACCAAACAGCAAACCTGGCACATTATATTTGCCTCTGAAAATCGTTAGTCTTATATCATAATATTCTTTCTGACACCGAGACCTTGATCCCGTAAACCATGATGCCTAGGTTTTTTTTTTTTTTTCCCAAAAATGACACCATTATTGTGTTCATTTCATATTGGCTCATTGTGGATATGTTAACAAGGTAATAGGCAAGTGATAGGTTTCTGTTCTTCTCCTGGTAATTACATTTGACAGGCAGTATTGTAGGCTGCCTCAGGAAACAGAAGGATTACTGTCCATGAGACTGCTTTAGTGTCAAGAGAATATCGTTATTAGGTGTCCCTTTATACAGCCAGAGGAGCCCAGGATGACATGGCTGGCAACGCGAATACTCAAAACATGGCTCTTCAGTAGCTTGGAGCATCTTGGTGTATTTAGTTTTTAACACAATCTTTGGCAGTTTGGGGCAAAAACCATACAGAAAATTCATCTTCAGTTGGCCACTTACGTATGCACATTCTCATTCTTTGGCATCCCATGCCAAACTGCTCAGAGAAGAAAAGTATTTCAAGTTGCTGGAGAATAGTCTCTTCTAGCTGGTAACCCAGCAGACTAATAAATTTGTAGCAGACAGAGAGTCCTCATTTACATGAGAGAAAATGATACTCTGTCTTGAGGGTTATTGAGGAGCCTCTCCCTTTCTCTCAGCATACTTTAGATGAATGAATTTTAACTCACTCTCATATTGGCTCTACAAATATTAAAAAATTAGTCAGTGCTCACAATATATGGAGACAGATTTTTAAATAATTTTTTTGGTAAGGGGAGAATTATAAGTGGAAGTTAATTCATTTTCCTCTAGAAGACATGTTAATACTTTCCATCAATTTCTCAAATGGTTAAGTGTAGGGAGGTTAGAATATTAAGGATTGTAAATATTCTTTAAGTAGAGGTAATATTAAAGAATCCTTTATACCTTACTGACTAGCCATTCAATAAGTGATCACAGGATGCAATTGTATTTAGTTATCAAAAGGTTGCTTAATAAATTGTTACTATTTAGAATGTTAGTATGCTGGTTCTTAGAATTTTTTAAGTTATAATCTTGGGCCACTATATGCAATTTGGGTCGAAATAAAATTGAAATGGCATGTTGTTTTAGTTTTATTTCTCTTGTTGTTTAGACTGATCTAAAACATCCTCAAATATTACATTTGTGCCAATAATAATGATAATAAACTTGCATCGAGCTAGGCACCGTTCAAATTTCATGTATTTAATCCTCACAAAACTCTATGAGGAAGATATTATTATGCCCATTTACACAACAGGAAACTGAGGCAGAGAGTGATTAAGCAATTTGCCCAAGGTCACATAGCCATAAGTGAAAGAGCTAGGATTAGAATCCAAGCAGTCTGCTGAATTTTAACCTTTGTGTGTTACTGCGTCAAAGGAAAAATCTATTTATGAACACGAAAGTTTCATTTGTATTTCTATCAAATCTATTACATACATGTAGTTCAAAGAGCTTAATGGTTCTAGAAAGCTTTCTAAAGAAGATTAATCCCCTGGAAACAGTTTCCCATTCCCTATCCCTAGAGGCAACCACTTTCAATACTTTTAATAGATTCTCTTGGTGTTTCCACCCATATCTTTAAATAGCATGCTTCTTTGCTACTTTGCCATATTTCCAATTTTTGACATTTTAAAAAATTAACTTCCACCATATAAGATGGGGATTTGGCTATCTTTTATACACCTCTCCACACATCTTCTCATTAGAAGACTATTTTGTGTTTATGTTATTGTAACTATAAATGTCCTATTGATAACTGAATCATGGAATATACGTGATTTTCTTCCTTACACAACTGTTTGTTCTTGTCATTAATAATCATCTAGTTTATTCATCTTATTGTGTTATATATTATGGATTTATCATAATTTATCCTTTAACTCTTACCAGTTGTATGAATACCTCTAAGAAATAAATTCTTTTATGTTTTTGAATAAATATCCCCATAGTTTGGTTGATTTCTATGCTTGTCGTGTAGCTCACGTCCTGGGAATATCTCTTTGCCGTGATTCTGGGGAGCCCCTTTATCTCTCCCTGGATGGGAGCCCCATTCCCATATTCTGTGTTTACTCTTTCTTAGTTGACTGCTCTGCTTGGTGGAGCACATTCTCCATTAGTTACATGAGAAAGAGTGCATAGGGGAAAAGGTTTTGAGACCTTTCTTCTCTAAAAACTGTCTTATTAAATGCATTAATATTTACAAATTGCTTAAAAAACCATCTGGCACATAGTAAATAAAATATATATTAATACATGTTTTAAAAAACAATCTTTACTCTTGACTGACAATTTGAAAAGATATTGTATTTTAGTTTGTAAACCATTGATTTTTCCCTCGGAATTTCGAAGGTGTTGTTCCATTGTCTTTTAGGTTCCAGTGTGGAATTTAAGAAGTCCAAGGCATTTCTGACTTTTGATCCTTGGTTTAAAAATCCACAGTTTTAAATTTCATGATGAGATGAGTATAATTTTCCTTCATTTTGCTGAGGACTCAGTGGACTTTCTCAATCTAGATATTTATAAATTTAAATTCTCTAAATGTTCTTACATTATGTCTTTGATGACTTGTCCCATATTCTCTTAGCCCTGCCTCTTTTGTCATCCTTTTCTCTTTCTGGCTTTCCTGTTATTTTGATGGTGGGCTTCTTGGCTCCCCTGTTCGGAGCCCACTCAGTTGTTCCTGGTGGTTCCACAGTGCAGAGAATGATATTTTCTTTCCTATTTTCCATGTATATTTGTCATTTTCATCTAATATCTGGAGATTTCTTTCACTTTATCTTCTAATCTTATCACTGAGCTTTTCATTTCTCTTGTCCTCTTTCCTATTTCAAGACTACTTTTTCATTATGTTTTTTTCTTAGCATACTGTTTTTGTTTCATGAACGTGGTGTCCTTTCATTCTTAAGACCTTAAATGACAGTGAATAATGAAGTGATACTGATAATGAAGTTTTCTTTTAATGGAGTTCCTGTATCTTCCTTGTTTATCTTCCCTCAAATGTTTGAACTTGGCTTTTCACTCATGCTTAAGGGCTGGACAATAAAATACAAATCAAGAGCTCTATGCAAATGGAGATATGATTGTTGACAGTGGAATTCCATATAAGGTAATCTGGTCTACTCTCCTGGGAAATACCTGATTGTCAGTAACTTTATTTTTAGTTTGTTGGGTTTTTTTAGAAAATGTTCTTCTAAACTCTTGCTTGGGCAATATAAGCCCATCTTTCAGCATTCTGATTGCTATGTAAACTTTCACTTCTTTCCCCTGTATTCAATATGGAACCCACACTCAGTCGTGTGTGGTGTTCCATAGTACAGAGAATAGATCTCCTGCCTTCTCCTTGGCTGGTGAAGGAGCAGTCACCTGCCTAGTCAGAATGGGAAGAGGAACTGGATGTGAATCTAGTTCTTAAAGAGACTTTTAACCCAAGTTTGGCTGCCACTCTCAGAAGTATCTGGTGTTGTCAATTCTTGAGCCTTTTACATTCTGTGGTGCAGAACAAATTGCTTTTGGCTTTTCTCACTAACTGTTTGCAATTAAGCTTTTTCAGTGCTGAGAAAACAGTCATCACTCTTTCATCTGCTTTTTGGTTTCCACAATTTTGTTGTCTCTATAATTCTCACTGCCCTTAAAAAAAGAAGAAGGAAAAAATAAAACTTTTAAATATAACTTTAACGGGATTTCAAGAAGGAGCAGATGCAAGTGCATGCATTTAGCCAACGATCTTTACTTGGAAATTTGCTTGTAGATATTTTTTAGTTTTGCATAATTATCAGATTATGTTGGAGTCTATCATGGTGATGTGTGTGTGTGTACGTAAGATCACTTTATACCAAAGCTTTGCCTTAATACAAGCAGAAATTTTAGAACACACACACAGACGTACATGTACGTACATGTGAGTGTGACTCTTCCTTCCCATCTCAGGCATGAGGTGGGACAGGGAGGGTAGCACATG
>RJWJ010024723.1:11896-24701 GCA_004363605.1 Indri indri | reverse complement strand
AGCATTTGACAATGGGAAACATTTTTGCTAACACCAACCTATATTCTGTGCCACTATGTACCACGCGGCATGGTTTGGGAAATGCTCTGTGGCCTCCCTCAGCCTCAGTTTCCTTCCCTGCAGAAAGGGGATGATGGTGGCACCTGCCTCCTAGAGTTGCTGGTAGGTTAAATGAGGTAATGCCTGGAAACGAGCCTGGTGCAGTGCCTGGCACAGAGTAAGTGCTCAGTAAATGCTAGGAGCTATTATTTATAATAAGGTGCTTCCTTTCCAGCTCTGACATTCTGTGCTTCCAACTGCAGCATGTAATTAAACGCTAAAGCATCTGGCTTCCCGAGTAGAAAGAACGAGGCTGGAGGAAGGAAAAAGGAAGAGAAAGATCCTTCTGGGTTGCCCATTTGTGCACCAGCCTCACTGCCAGCCGTCACAACAGGGGGACGCAGCAAGACGCCAGCTCCTAATGACAGGGCTCGGGTGAGTTGGTGGTTCCCTGTTTAGCTCAGACACTGTGGGGAGTATCTGAGACTGCAGAGAAGTGAGAGGTAAAACCAGGGCTGCTTATGGTCAAGCAGTAGAATCTCACTGCGTCCCACTACCCTTCCCCACCGTCCTGGACACGGTGATCCTGGCCACCTTCGAGCGTGTGTGACATGCTGGGGGAACAGTGACAGGGAGAGCTGAGTCAGAAAAGGTAAGTAGGACAGGTCAGGCGAGAAGGGCAGGAAGGGCAACCCCACAGAGGAACAGCATTTGCAGTGGCTCAGAGGAGCCCACGACTCTATTTGCAGGGGACCGGGCGTGGGCAGGCGGTGGGGCAGAGTGTCAGACAAGGAGCCTGAAGAGGTGGCTGCGCACCAGGACACTCAGGACTTTATCCAAGTCAGAGGGGAGGCACACGGTCAGTCTGGCATTCACATTTCCCTGGATAAAAAAGAAAACAATATTTTTTTCAAATTTTTCCATTTATATGAAATATCCATGGAGACAGAACATAGATTGGTGGTTGCCAGGGGCTGGGGAGCAACTGCTTAACAGGTACGAGGTTTCCTTTTGGAGCGATGGAACGTTCTGGAACTAGGCAGAAGTGGTGGCTGTACAACATTATGAATGTGCTAATTGCCAATCAATTAACCACTTTAAAATGGTTAATTTCACGTTATGTGAATTTGATCTCAATTTTTACAAAGATAATGATGAAGGTGAACTAAGGCGAGGAGAGCGGCGCTGGGGAGGGGTGGGAGAGTCCGGAGCCCCCGGACCTGGGGGCCGGGGTGCGGGTTTCTGGCTCTCGCTGGGAGGGGACGCGTGGGGGGAGTGGTCCGGTGAGGGTGGGGCTGGCGGGCTCAGGGCTGAGCACACAGGTCTGGAGAAGAGAAGAATATTCAGTGACACAGAAAGGTGGTCACTATATATTATAAGTGATAAAAATGCAGATTCTCGAACAATGTGCTGCGTGACTCCTTTTTGGTCAATTTCTACACTCACACACATGCACACAGGCTCTCCTGCAGGACAACATCCGCCGAAACATTGGCAGTGGTCATCTCTGTAGGGTGGGACTATGAGAGATTTTGACTTTTTTTCTTTTTGCGTATCTGTATTTTCTAGATGTTCTGCAATGAACATTATATTGACATCTTGTAACATGTACAAAAACGGTTAAAGTGCCAAAAGCATCACGGAGGGCTGCTCAGTGTCTGACACCTCAGCATGGTTTCTTCCACGCTGGGACACCAGCTTACAATGGTGGGAGGAAAACCGAAGGGAGAATAAACACTATACAGAAAAATAAATAAAAATAAAGTGTTTACCCATCGGTGAGACACCTTTTGCCCTGGCAAACCAAACCTGCTAGGTATGCCTGTCCACTGAGACATGGGCTTTACCCAACCAGTGATGTGGGCAACAGGGGGAAATCTCTGTCTTACTATTGAGCAACTTTCCACCGCCTCACATATTTGGGGCACCCCCACCCACACTCAGATGGTTACAGAAATCGAACAGATCCAGCCTTCCCTCAAGCCCTCACAACCTGTACCCTCTGGGGCCATTTTCGCTTACCTTAGTCATGTGGCCCAGGACACTCTTCCTGTTTGTATTACTCAGACTTACAGACAGGGCCCCGATGTGGGGACACTGCCTATTCCCTAATGCATACATGATTTTGTCATCTCCCAACTGCCCATGAGAAACACCAGCCAGAGTCTTGATTTTTGTAAACTTCAGGTCACTTGTCAGGACCCTGACTTTGGTTTGCTCCATCAAAGAGTTACATCTTGACTAAATTTCCCCAGCCTCCAATGCTTCGGACTGCCCTTCCTTCCCTCCCGAGTCAGTTTTCTGGGGGACGTCCACAGCAGGACACTCATTCCCTGGTGGGCCAGACTAAGGAAACATCCTGTCCCATCCTTTGGCACACAACCAAGGCAGCATTGCCCTCCAGCCAGGGGCGGGGCTTTCCAATCTTGGAAGAGATCAATTCTTCCTTTGCTCACCCCTTAATCGATCCCTTACTCAGAGGCACTTTAGCAGCCCAGGGAGCCAAATGGCATGGCACCAAATTCCAGGGAAGAGGACTTCATACTACTGGTGAATCAGCTCCTGTCCTGTTAGCCAAAATTGAGGTCGCCGCCCAACTCCCTCCAGAGTGGGGGATATATTGGGTGTGCGGCACCTGTTTGAGTCAATGATACTTGGAGGTTTCCATTCTTCTTAACCCAACTCAATCCTACCTAACACACGCAGCTTCTGACTTGATCCTTGGGCTCAAGTTCCTGCCTTGGTCACCTGCCCGGTGTGAGGATAAGGGCCCTGGCTTGCTCCACCCTGTGACTGGAGTTCTGCCCTGCCCCCACTCAGTGGCTGGACCCTGCCACCTGCTGGTCTTCCCCTCCATCCATGCCACCTGCCCATCCAGCAGGATTTTGTGGCACTGGGCTTGCCTCCTGCCAGAGTGGAGGCCAGGCCCTGCTCCAGCGCTTTTCTGGAAGAGCCCTTCTGCCTGCCTCCCCACTCATCCAGGCTGCTGCCTGGGCCTGGCAGGCTGGCTGCTCTCCGGACGTCTGCAGCAGGACCGATGCCTACGGCAGCTTCCCCAGTGGAGAGGTCCGGGAGCAGCCAGTTCCTGCCATACAGAAACAACAGCATCTTCATTCGTTTACTCCGAATGGTGGCCCTGGTACCTCAAGCACAGGCTGCAGCCCAGGACGTCAGACCAGCAAAGACACTGGAACTGCTCACAAGGAATTTCCAGGAGTTTGCTTCAAGGATAGGCCCATGGCTTGGGTTATATGTGCAAGCCTGCACAAGTCCCCACACCTCCTGGTCCTGAGCTGTGTCATCTGCACGTGACAAAGCTGAACTGGATGCTGCTGAAGATTCTGCCGAGTCCGCCCTCCCGCGAAGAGAGAAAAGGGCTTTGCCACTCATGGGCTGCTGCCTGATTTAGGGCCTGAAAACAACCACTTTTTATTTATTTACTATGATTCTGTGGGTTGACTGGGACCAGCCAGCCAGTTCTTCTGCTGGTGACAATTCCTTTAGCCCCTCTGACCTCTGTCCTCACGTAGAGGTGGGGATGGTCCTGTATATCCAGAAGTGATGAGATAATACCCCAGCTAACTGAATAGTTGATGAGGGCGAGTTTCTCTTTATAGAAGCAACCCAGCTAATAAATAAAGACAGAACAGTAGACTTAGAGTACCACTGTTCTAACCCCCGGTGCATTAGCGGGTCTAGGCATTGGACATCAACAGATGCTAATGTCACAAAAAGGAAGATGCTAGACATTATGTACCTCCTATGGAAAAACACAATACCTACTATGAACCACTTTTGCCAAAAAACTCAGCTCTGAATCTGATCAGGCTTCTAGATTCAACTATCAATTTACAGGAAATACAGAAGACAGAGAAATGTGTTAAACTGTATCATGGGTTTGTAATCATCAAAATCCAGACTGTGGATAATCTGCAGGATACATGATGTGGCTTATTCAATAAGAAACTGCAAGAGAAAGAAGAAAGACGAAAGAGGAACCTATGGATTAAAAGACACTTAAGAGACATCAACTAATCATAATGTGTGCATCTTATCAGATCTTGATTTAATCAAGCTGTTAGAAAATGCTTTTTGACATAAAACAATTGAAAATTTGAACATCGAATATGTGATGCTATTAAAGAATAAATGTTTTAAGAAAGACAGAGAGAGAATGTGTGACCAAAGCTTGATAACAAAGAACCCAGCAACGAGGCCCGTCATTAGAGCAGGCTGCAGAGTATGGGGGAAACAGACAGGGCTGGGAGTGCTCACCCCCACTCGGCCATCACCTTGGCTGAGTCCCTTCCCCTGTCCAGACCTGGGTTTTTGCACCTGTGAAATGATGGAGGGACCCAGAGGGCTGTGAGGCCTGTTTAACTCTGGCCTGCTTTGGCTCCATCCTCATTTTTACCTGGTGCCCGTATCAGCCCCACCGCGTGTTCACAAGAGCATGGAACAGGCAGAAGGGTGCGTGATGGGTGCGAGCTCAGAGCTGCTGGCTTCTGCAGAACCCAGAACAGAAGGGACAACCTCTTCGAGGCACTTTGCCCAGAGGATCAAACTATATGATCTCAGCCAAGGGAGAAGAGAGAAACCGCTGGGGGACTTCACCCACCCGCACACCGAGGGCGAGTTACCTGCTCGCCACGACGCCTTGACCTTGTTCTGATACCTGGGGATTTCTGGGGAGTTTCCCAGGCCAGCATCCCGATCTGATCACCTGCTCAGGACTCCAGTTCAGTTGGGCTGCTTGTGACAGACTCCTGTGAGTGCAAATGAACAATGTCACTGGATCGCTCCATGTCACCAGCCCCTCAATTACTTGTCGCTGGCTTCTGCCCACCTGCTCTTCAAATGCCATCACTGTAAAAGTATCAGCCTTCGCATGAAACCTCACACATTGTATTAATCCAGGCTCTCCATAAAGGGGTGAGGGGTGGGGAGGGGAACCCTCCTCCTGGCCCAGAACAGGTGCTTAGCATTCTCTTGAAGCACGACAAGCTTTCCCCAGAAGGTTAAACTAAAACCCACCATCTGCTACCACCACCAACCTGCTTCATGCGTGAACTAAGCCATAGGGAAAGACAGCTCCACCCTAGGTGGGCAGCTAAGCCCACATGTCGGTGTCAAACCTAGATTGAAGTCCTCGCACTGCCTCCCACCAGCTCTGTGACTTTGTGCAAATTACCTAACCTCTCTGCAGCTTCTTTAGCAAGAGTGCTTTGAAGATGAGCTGCTTCCCTGCGCGCAGCATTCGGAGTCATGCTGCACACACTCGATAAATGTCAGCAGTTGCTTTTATCCGGAGGCTTCCGTGGCAGCACCCCGTGGAGGCTCCACCATCGTCTCCCTCCCACCCCTCATTAAACTTTCTCTCCCTTCTCTCTGTCTCATAAAAGTGACCTTTCAGTGTCTCATTCTCTCAGTGACATGTTAACCTGGTTAGCCAAGCCTGTGATGTGGCAGTGTCTGATGATGGAACCTTGCCCCCCTGCTTTGTAATTGTGGATTTCAGGCAAGGTGGGAGGCCTTCCCAAGGCACCCTGAGAATCACAGCTCTTTGGTGCCATCGCTAACTCCTCCGTAGCAGCCCTGCGATACCAGACCCGGAGCTCTGGCTGCCGTCTCAATGGAGTCAGGACACCCGTTTAAAAAGATCTGGGAGCGCAGGGAGGTCCGACAAGATGGAATCAGGAGCCAAAGAGACCACAGCTAGAACTCCAGCTGCAACCGAGTGTAACGGGGGTATTAACGCCCATTCCCAGGCTAGGGAGCACGGCCCAGGGAAGTCTAAGGATTCAAGCGCTGCAACCCCCACTTCCTGGACATGGGGCACTTCCGCCCTCTAGTGGCCACTGTATAAATTGCACAGCACGCGGGCCTGAAGAAGGGGAGATGGGAGTTTTCCCTTCTGCATGCACCTGATGCTGAGGTTCTCAACCCGGCTCCGCCCATAACTTCCTTTCCACAAATATCTTTGTGTCATGATAGTAACTTGAAAATATTGTAAGCAGCTTTATTAATGTAGTGACATACAATAAACTGCACATATATAGGATACAATTTGATAACTTTTGACTTATGTATACACCTGAAATCATGATCACAATCAGGACAGTGAACATATCCACGCCCCCCAAAGTTTCCTTGTGCCCCTTGGTGATCCCTCCTTCTGTCCCTTCCTACTTCCCCGTCCCCGAGCAACTACCGATCTGCTTTCTGTCGTTAGAGATCAGTTTACATTTTCTAGCGTTTTCTACAAATGGAATCATACACGTACTGTTTTGTCAGGCTGTCTTTCACTCAGCACAGTTATTTTGAAATTTATCCATGTTGCTTTGTGCACCGATAGTTCTTTTGTTTTTGTTTTATTTGAGACAGGATCACACTCTGTCACCTGGGCTAGAGTGCAGTGCATCATCATAGCTCACTGCAACCTCGAACTTCCTTGGGCTCAAGCGATCCTCCTGCCTCAGCCTCCTGAGTACGGGGGACCACAGGCCTGTGTCACCACACCAGGCTAATTTTTTTTTTGTAGAGATGAGGTCTCCCTATGTTGCCCTGGCTGGTCTCCAACTCCTGGCCTCAAGTGATTCTCCTGCCTCAGCCTCTCAAAGTGATGGGATTACATATGTTAGCCACTGCTCCTGGCCAAATCCTCTAAGATTTTTTTTAAGCTGCAGAGAGACCAAATTTCTAGCATGTGGTCCTGGGCTCTCCTCCTGCCCGGGGCTCTCACTCTACAGAAATGAATTTTTTTCTGAGGCACCTGTAGATTTTTGACCACAAAAGGTTACCCCACAAAGTGGTACCCCCAGAATGCCCTCCTACCAGGGTTTGGCCTCCCCTCAGCCTCTGCTGGTTTCCTGTCCCAGGGTGCCATGTCCTGGGATGTCCAGAGGTGGGGCGACAGACAGTGCTGGCCACTTAGAAGCCCCTTGCACTTTCTTGCTGTCCAATCCTGCCATCCTGTTTCAGAGGAGGAGTGGACATCAGTAACAAAACTTTATCTTTCACCTCCGCGTTGCTGCAGTTGATGGAAATTTCTCCCAGACTTCCTTGGTGACTGATAATGTTGAAATGTTGTGGCCTCCATGGAGGGGTGACAGGTTGTCAGGCCACCATTCCACAGATGGTTGACCCAATGCAGACTGTAACAGGCAGGTCTCCTTTGGTTGCAAGCGACAGAAACCCAACTCTAAGTGGTTTACGCAAGTAGGGACATTTATTGGATCTCAGAATAGCAGGAAGGTGAAGGTTGTGTTTGGGTGCCAGAAAGGGTGGACTCTAGGACTGGACTCCTACCCAGACTTAGGCCCTCAGATGAGCTGCATCTGCATGATTTAAAACTGCCGGTCTCTGGCCCTACACCCACTGGCTTCCTGTGAGAAGCTGAGCTGCTCCACGGAGTTCCACTTCAAAATGTACCGACCAGGGCACAGGCATTCCCTGTCGCCAGGGGACAGGGCCTGTGACTGGCAGCCCCACGAAAACCCCACAAGAAAAGGAGTCCCCGAAAGTGGTGCTGTTCCCAGAAAGGAAGGGAGGTGGGCAGGCAGGACACCCAGCGCTCTCTGCCCTTTCCCACCCAGCTGTCTTCCTCACAGTTGTCACCTGTCCATCTGCCATTTCCGCCTGAAGCCTGGCCAACTTGCATGGTTAAAACCAACGTATTTCCGGGAGACAGATGACATCACAGAACTGGGGTTCCAGAAGGCTGGGAAGGCCCTGCACTCCTGCCTTCTTTAGAATGTGGACAGCTGTTAGTGGGGCAGGGCTGGAGTGCAGTTGGTGAGGCAGAGGAGGCTCCTACCCCAGACGGCCTTGTTCTGCAGAGCCTCACAGAAAGCCCTGGGCCGGCTGAGACCCAGGTCAGAGAGGGATGGGAGAGAGGTAAGCTTCGGAGGGGGGTGGGAACACACCTGAGGGAACCCCAAGAGAGGGCTTACTGGGCAGGCATGGGGATCCCTGCTTCCCGAGGCTTGGTGACGACTATCTCTGAGGGGACCCACTGAGTCAGAGTGGGGTGGCTTCTTTGTCTGACATTCTGTTTTAACTGGGCATCTTACAATTTCATTTGCTAAATCTGGTGACTCTGGGTGAGAGGGAGAGAAGCAAAAGAATGGCCCCAGCTCAGGCTGGTGTGGAGTGAGTCTTAGAAGACAGAACAGGAGAGATAAGAGGAAACAAGCCCACCCGAGTAGCCACTGCCCAGAAGCTGCCTGACACTTGCAGGCGGTGGATGGAGGAACCCAAGCCTTTGCCCTCAGCGACATGCGCCTGATTTAAGGGGAAAGATACACACCCCCTCAGTGACGGAAATAGCCCCCGTCTTTATTTTCATGACATTTACCATTTTGAAGAACACAGGCCAGTTATTGTATGGATTTTCCCTCAGTTTGGCTTTGCCTGATGTTTTCTTGGGATTAGACACAGGCTATGCATCTGCGGACAGCATACCGCATAAGCGATGTTGTGTCCTTCTGGGGATGTCACCGCTGGAGGCACACAACGCCCCTCTGTTACTCACTGGTGATGTTAATTTTGATTGCAAGGTCAAAATACTATCTGCTTTCTCCACTGTTTAGTTACTGGTTGTTTTTTTTTCCATGCAACTAATGCACAATCAGTAGAGAGACCCTGTAAGACGGTGGGTGTATCCAGGCCTTCATCAGGCAGCCCACCGCCCCAGAGTTAGCGCTGATGGTTCTCACTCACACCAATCTATAATGGTTGCAAAATGGTGATGTTTTTCCAACTTCATGACTGCCTCCACATTTCTCAGTCAGCATCTGACTGTCAGGAAGAGCTCCCTGCTTCGTCCCCATATGTGTCTATTTGTCTATTTGTTATATCATAGACTCATGGATTCCTATCACATTCAACACATAATCTGTTATTACCATTTATTTTGATGGTCTAATGGTCCCAGATTACCTTGCAAACCATTTCGCAATGGCTTCTTAGATATGACAACCAAAACACAAGCAACAAAAGAAAAAAATAGATAAACTAGACATCATCAAAATTAAAAACTTTGGGGCTCTCAAACAACACTATCAAGAAAGTGAAAGGCAACCCAGAGAATGGGAGAAAATATCTGCAAATCATATATCTGATGATACATGATTTGGGTCTAGTATCCAGAATATATAAAGAACTCTTAACAACTCAACAATGAAAAAGACAAATAACTCACTGTAAAAATATGCAAAGGTTCTTAAAAGACATTTTTCCAAAGATATAAAAATAGCCAAACATATGAAAAGATGCTCAACATCACTGGCCATCAGAGAAATGATCACACCAAAACCACAATGTGATATCAGTTCACACCCACTGGGACAGCTTTGATCAAAAAGACAGATAATAGCAAATGTTAGTGAGGATATAGAGAAACTGGAACCTTCACACACTGCTGATAAGAATGCAAAATGGAGCAGCCACTTTGGAAGTCTGGCAGGCCTCAAAAGTTTAAACAGAGTGACCCCATGATGTAGTAATTCTACTCCCAAGAAATGAAAACATATATCCACGAAAAAACTTCACTATTAATGTTCATAGCAGCATTATCTATAATAGTCAAAAAGTAAAAACAACCCAAATGTCCATCAACTGATGTATGTATAACAAATTGTATATCCGTACAACGAGATATTATTCAACTATAGAAAGGAATGAAGTTCATGCTACAGCATGGATGGACCTCGAAAACATCATGCTAAGTTAAAAAGCCAGACACAGAAGACCATATTTTGTGTAACTGTGTATATGAAAAGGCCAGAGTAGGAAAACCCATAGCGACAGGAAGCAGATCAGTGGTTGCCAAGGGCTGGGGAGGAGGGACGGGAACGAGTGCTGATGGGTGCAGGGTTTTGTTCGGATTGACGAAAATGTTCTAAAATTGAGTGAGGCGACAGTTGCACAACTCAGCAAATATACTAAAAAGGATTGAATTCTACACTTTAACTGAATTAATTGTATGGTACGTGAATTATACATTGTGAATTATATCTCAATAAAGCTGTTACAAAAAAATATTGTTCCCTATTTGACCACTCCATCCCCTTTTGAGCTGGCTCTTGTGTCTATTTGACAAGCCCCAACCCATATTTTAAGCACTTTCTTACTTTCTGGTACAGCAAGATAATCCAGACTTATCTCATAATCCTTTCCTGCTCCAGCCTGGGAATCAGCCCGTTGTCCTGGTCCACTTTGGTAGGGAATGTGAAACCAAGATATGAGCATTATTTCATTTAATTGTTGCAATAACCCTATTAGGTAGGAATTAGCATATCTTTGTTTTACAAATGGGGCCCAGAAAGGTTAAGTATGTTCCCCGAGGTCACATAGCAGCCCAGCATTTGAAAGTAGCTAGTGTGAATCCAGAGCCCTGCTGTTCTACACACACACACACACACACACACACACACACACACACGGTGTGAAAGTGAAGGTTATCTCTGTGGCCAGCTCCCCAGGAATTGCACAAGGCAGAGTATACCCTTGGGGAAAGTCATGTGTCATGGGTCTGAGGATGCGGGGTTGGGGGCAGATTAGCACCCAGTGTCCTGGTCCCCCTTCTGAAAGCACATGCTCGCGTACACACACAAATGCTGGTGAAGCACAGTCTTCATTAATCTCCTTTGCCGACCTCGCTCCCCACCCCAGCACCTGAATGCTGCCTGTAGCTGCACGCACATTAAAAGCGGACCTATAAATGAAATGAAATTGGCCTTGGTTTTTAACTGTTGAAGCTGGGAAATAGGTATATGGAGGTTCATGATACTATTCTCTTTTCTTTTGTGTTTAGTTTTCTGTGATAAAAAATACATATAAAATAATAAATGAGAGGAAAGAGACTTGAAACAGCCAGGTAGCGAGCAGTGAGCAAGCGAGACCATTTAATTGCTCTCTCCAGAGTCCCCGGCTCTCGGAGAAGACCAGCAGGAAGTCCGTGAGGCCCTAAAACTATAGGCCCTCAATGGCACCTTCTCCCCTCCAAGGATGACAAGGGAGCTACTCATCCCCTTGGTCAGCTGCCTCCTTGTCGTAAACCAGGCCAGCATCATCCATCGCTGTGACTTGGCCAAGGTGCTGCACCAGGAGGACGTGGATGGATTTGAGGGCTACTCCCTGAGTGACTGTGAGTGCCATAAGCCCTCCCCTGCCATTTGTCCTCCTCTCCTAGTCATGCCCTAAGTAGCCAGCTTCTTTCTTTCCCATTCATCTTTCAAAGCCAAGTTCAAAAAGCCCACACCCCCAAGAAGCCTTTCCCAACACTTCATATTCATTCAATAATTACTAACTGAGCACTTATTATGTACCAAGAACTGCTTTAGGCGCTGAGGACATGGGGGATAAACAAGTTCCCTTCCCTCATAGTGTTCACATTCTAGGGGAAGAGAGAAGCAGTCAATAAACACACAGTTATAGACAGTACTGCCTGGTTATGATAAATGCCATGAAGAAGAATAAAGCAGGGGGGGTGACAAGAGACACTGTTTTAGATAGGGAAGTGACATTGGGCAGCACTGAATGAAATGAAGGACCTGGTCACCCAAATGTCTGGGGGAAGAACATTCTAGGCAGAAGGAACAGCCAGTACAAAGGCTTCATCCTCCTGCAAGGAAGGGTTTTCCCACTTTTGCCCAGAATTTGTGCACACCTGTCTTGCAACACTTTCTCCTTTTATCCTGCTCTGTGGCTTTTTTAGGTACATATCTTTATTCTTGTAATATAGGCCTGTTGAAGGCAGCATCCATGCTTGACCCAGCTGAAAAGTGGGCTTTGCACAGTTCCTGGCACACAGTAGGTGCTCAGTAAGTGCAGAAAGCATGGATGGATGGAAGGCTGGATGAGTGGCTGGACTGATGAATGGGTGGATGAACCGAGGGATGAGAGGGGAAGCCAATGGGCATTTCCAGCCCTCTTGCTCTGTCTAGCCTCTCGGGCTTGTTCCTTTTGTCTGATCCCTCCTGTCTCTTTCTTCTCCACTTCCCTTCTCACTTGGCTTGGTTCCCTCTAAATCCTGAGCTCCTTTTCTCTGTTCTAAGGGCTGTGCCTGGCTTTTATAGAAAGCAAGTTCAACATATCAAAGGTAAATGAAAATGCAGATGGCAGCTCTGACTACGGCCTCTTCCAGATCAACAGCCACTACTGGTGCAACGATTACAAGAGTCACTCAGAAAACCTTTGCCATGTGGACTGTCAAGGTCTGGCCAGGGCCCCAGGGTGGGAGAGGCGAGAGAGGAGACCAGGCTCTGCTCACAGGACTTCTCTCTCCACCCACAGCCTGGGAATGCCCCCCGAGAGATGGTCCAAAGAATTAGGGAATCCCTTTAGTGAGCCGAGGGTTGAACTAGTGGCCCTAACGCCCATGCAGTTAGGAGATTCTGTAGAGTCCTTGAGTAGGATCCAGAAAGGCTCTGTACAGCCAGTGGCAGTAGAGCGGCTGCAGCAAACTTCCACTGAGAGGATATTACATACTAAACACTTCACATGCACAGCTCACTTCACCCAACCTTCCAGGCAAACTATTTATGAGCCCCACTTTACAGATGAGCAAACTGAGGCCCATGAAGAGAACCAGCACTGAAGGCCAAACCGGTGGCCTCAAAGGCTCATCTCTAATGACTCAGTGGTACCATCTTCGGTTAATAGTCTGAGCAAAGGCCAAGTGCAAACTCTCCACCTTAAAGCTGATCCAGGAGGATCGATAGGGCCCACAACTCTGTCCCTCGCCTTCTCCTTCACACTCTAA